>CAWUFW010008681.1:600000-860872 GCA_963921515.1 Calotriton arnoldi | reverse complement strand
TACCACCCTCACCCAGGGGGGCAGGATGCCCACCACTACTACCACCCTCAGCCAGGGGGCAGGATGCCTACCACTACTACCACTCACCCAGGGGGGCAGGATGCCCACCACTACTACCACCCTTAGCCAGCGGGGGCTGAATGCCTACCACTACTACCACCCTCAGCCAGGGGGGCAGGATGCCCACCACTACTACCACCCTTAGCCAGGGGGCAGGATGCCTACCACTACTACCACCCTCACCCAGGGGGCAGGATGCCCACCACTACTACCACCCTTAGCCAGGGGGCTGGATGCCTACCACCACCCTTAGCCAGGGGGGCTGGATGCCTACCACTACTACCACCCCCACCCAGGGGGGCAGGATGCCTACCACTACTACCACCCTCACCCAGGGGGGCAGGATGCCCACCACTACTACCACCCTTAGCCAGGGGGCTGGATGCCTACCACTACTACCACCCTCAACCAGGGGGCAGGATGCCCACCACTACTACCACCCTAGCCACGGGGGCTGGATGCCTACCACTACTACCACCCTCAGCCAGGGGGGCAGGATGCCTACCACTACTACCACCCTCAGCCAGGGGGCAGGATGCCCACCACTACTACCACCCTTAGCCAGGGGGGCTGGATGCCTACCACCACCCTAGCGGGCTGGATGCCACCACTACCACCCTTAGCCAGGGGGCAGGATGCCCACCACTACTACCACCCTTAGCCAGGGGGGCTGGATGCCTACCACCACCCTTAGCCAGGGGGGCTGGATGCCTACCACTACTACCACCCTTAGCCAGGGGGGCAGGATGCCTACCACTACCACCACCCTCACCCAGGGGGCTGGATGCCCACCACTACTACCACCCTTAGCCAGGGGGCAGGATGCCTACCACTACTACCACCTCACCCAGGGGGGCAGGATGCCCACCACTACTACCACCCTTAGCCAGGGGGGCTGGATGCCTACCACCACCCTTAGCCAGGGGGTCTGGATGCCCACCACTACTACCACCCTTAGCCAGGGGGCAGGATGCCTACCACTACTACCACCTCACCCAGGGGGCAGGATGCCCACCACTACTACCACCCTTAGCCAGGGGGGCTGGATGCCTACCACTACTACCACCTCAGCCAGGGGGGCTGGATGCCTACCACTACTACCACCCTTAGCCAGGGGGCTGGATGCCTACCACTACTACCACCCTTAGCCAGGGGGGCTGGATGCCTACCACTACTACCACCCCCACCCAGGGGGGCAGGATGCCTACCACTACTACCACCCTCACCCAGGGGGGCAGGATGCCTACCACTACTACCACCCTCAGCCAGGGGGCTGGATGCCTACCACTACTACCACCCTCAACCAGGGGGGCAGGATGCCCACCACTACACCACCCTTAGCCACGGGGGCTGGATGCCCACCACTACCCACCCTTAGCCAGGGGGGCTGGATGCCCACCACTACTACCACCCTTAGCCAGGGGGTGCCAGATGCCCACCACTACCACCCTTAGCCAGGGGGCAGGATGCCCACCACTACTACCACCCTTAGCCAGGGTGGGCTGGATGCCTACCACCACCCTTAGCCAGGGGGGCTGGATGCCTACCACCACCCTTAGCCAGGGGGCAGGATGCCCACCACTACTACCACCCTTAGCCAGGGGGGCTGGATGCCTACCACTACTACCACCCCCACTCATAGGATGGACAATGCATGACACAACAAGCACACCACAACCTAGGGAATGCAAGATTAAGACATCCCCCCACCACCATGACAAGCGTGTGAGCAGGCTGTGTCAAATGCCTACAACACCGAACATGACATTGAACATACAATGTGACCCCCTAGCACATGTGCCACACATATATGTGTGTGGCACCCACAATGCAAGCAGCCCATGACCATTGTGGCAATGGGGCCTAAACCCCCATCATCACAGTGACCAAAAGGCAAGTGTGGGGTCCATAGCTGAAGCACATTTTGACCATTGTGGCAATGGGGCCTAAACCCCCATCATCACAGTGACCAAAAGGTAAGTGTGGGGTCCATAGCTGAAGCACATTTTGACCATTGTGGCAATGGGGTCTAAACCCCCATCATCACAGTAACCAAAAGGCAAGTGTGGGGTCCATAGCTGAAGCACATTTTGACCATTGTGGCAATGGGGCCTAAACCCCCATCATCACAGTGACCAAAAGGTAAGTGTGGGGTCCATAGCTGAAGCACATTTTGACCATTGTGGCAATGGGGTCTAAACCCCCATCATCACAGTAACCAAAAGGCAAGTGTGGGGTCCATAGCTGAAGCACATTTTGACCATTGTGGCAATGGGGCCTAAACCCCCATCATCACAGTGACCAAAAGGTAAGTGTGGGGTCCATAGCTGAAGCACATTTTGACCATTGTGGCAATGGGGTCTAAACCCCCATCATCACAGTGACCAAAAGGTAAGTGTGGGGTCCATAGCTGAAGCACAGTTTGACCATTGTGGCAATGGGGTCTAAACCCCCATCATCACAGTGACCAAAAGGCAAGTGTGGGGTCCATAGCTGAAGCACATTTTGACCATTGTGGCAATGGGGTCTACACCCTCATCATCACAGTGACCAAAAGGTAATTGTTGACAAAGAAAGAGCTGCAACTGCCAAACTGCATGGATCATTCCTGGTCACAGAACCAAAAACTCATCTGTGGCAAAGTAGTGTATGTGTCCCATTGCAACATAAATTGGGGGAGCCAAATACTGCAGTGCAAATGAAACATTCCTTTGGCCATGTGCAGACAAACAACACCCATGGTGGCTGAGACCGTCAACAGTCATCAATGACACAATGACAGAAGTGACCATCAGAATGCAGAACCACATATTTGCACCAATGGGCACACAAATGCAGATACCCTGTGGAGACAGCAGATGTGAGGTGAACAGATACCATACCATGGCAGCAATGGGACACACAAACCATGATCACTGTGCTGACCGATGACCTAGGAGTCCCAGGGACAGCAGGGGAAACACACCAAACAACATACAGCCAATGGCACACCCAAGATATGCCAATGCAGTGGTGCAGATGCACAAACACAAACAGGCAGACCAACACTGTCATCATACACAGCAGGTGAGGGTGGGGGTGCCAGTGTCCCCAGGCAACAACACAACACATGAGGAGAGCTGAATACCAATCATACAGATGTGCATACACTGCCACACTAAGGTAACTCATGGATCCAAATCCCCTATGTGGGCAAGCAGGCATTGACAGGTGAGAGGGAGCACAAAACACACATGTCACACAGGCACGTAGGAACAACAACTGACACAGCAAGTCACAGACACACCACAGCACCACCCCCAGGGCCCCCACAATGTGGTGACCCTGGGCTGAAGAAAAATACCACTGTGATGACAAAGCTAAATGTCGTTCACACTGTGAACCACAGTCAGGTGTCCTGAGCAACTAACTACCATCACACCTACACAAGCACAAATCAATCAGCATGGCCAGTAAGCCAAGGCCAACATGGAGGCAGGGGACTAGCCGGGCAACAACTCTCATCTGCACACACTCAAGACCACACCCCTCGACCTCCAACAATGTGCAGCAGTGAAGTACACATGCACTGGTGACATTGCACATGCACCCATTACTATTCCAGGGTGGTGGGTGGGAACCAAGGTGTAGAAACACATCACACATGGACACTCAACAAGACTCCTGAATGTCTGACACACTGCACACTACGCTGTACATGGACATGACGGCAATACCACACCGACCAATGGGATCCCAGCCACAGTCACACACCAATGAAGAAGCCAAGGTCACCCACAAAGAACACACATAGACAACAACCAACATTGCAGCCCGGACCCTAAGGAGTGCCAGCAGTCACACACACAACGTGTCACAATCACTGAAAGATAACACAAACTGGAAATCACATGACAGGGGCAAACAACAAGTGCCAAAGGGAAACCTGACTGTGACCCATCTGCGTCAGCACACAAACTCTGCCCTGACAGCAAACACACCTATGGGTGACACCCTGATGACCAGTAATGTGCCATGCACCCACATCACAGAGAACACAGGGAGAAGACTTTGGGGGAACATAGCTCAAGTCAGCAAGCATCACAAACAGGTACAACACTAGGGATCACAGCATGCGCAGATGAATGGAAGTGAACACACAGACATGCACATACAACACACACCTTGGGCGCAGGCAATGTCACACGTGTACACACTGCCATGAGGGGACTCCACTCCTGTGTGAGGAAAGCTGTGCCATATGTTGCCTCAGTAGGGCCCCATCATGTCAGCTGAGCACTTGGTCACACAATCAACAATTAGCACCAAATGAGGGCTCCCATCACATCAGCCTGGTCATGGATGTGCCAACGGAATCATCAGCACAGATCCAACACACTTGTATAGCAATGTTGCACTGACTACACGGATGAGTCCCTCCCCATTGATGCCCAAACCTGCATGTCCACTGGAGATGGCAACACGGTCAGGGAAGTAGACAAAAGCAACGATGGCAGGCACAACAGATGTGCAGGGGTGGAAGCCACAGATGTGAAATTGCCAATGTAAGTAGGAAACCCATTGCCAAATACTGAACACATGACACCCTCAGATGCTGCTATTGATGACATGGATACACCACATGATAGGACACATTCCCCCTGGACCACATGGGTTCCTGCACAGTAACACTTCATAATCATGAGACCAGATATCACCATCACTGCAGCAAGGGCATGGTTAGCTGCACCAACAACATGTACATCTGAAGCATGAGCACTAGAGAAAAGAAAGTTGCTTTATTCAGCATATGTGTTGAGGCCAAACGAAGTCCTGAAAAAAGAGCAAAGGCCAATGGCCAGTCCATTGTCAAAGTTCAAACAGGGTGACACTGGCAGATGTCACCCTACGCATGCCTGCACAATACCAGGGACAATCCACTAGGAGGGGCAACCGGGGGGGCAGGCCAGGCACCGCAGGGACAGGATCAGGGCTCACCAGGGGGAGTCAGGGAAGGGGTGGTGGGTGCTGGAGAGCCACTGACAACTGCAGTGGAGGTGTCTGACATGGTGTGTGCCGGCACAACTGGGGGGCATGACACAGATGTCGTGGGTGCCGGCACAACTGCAGTGGACCCTGCAGATGGGGTGGACAGGTCCGCCACTGCAGTGCCCAAGTCAGACAGGGCGGTAGTGGACTCCACTGCAGTGCCTACCTCCAGGGGAGGAGAATGGGGAACAGGCAAGGTGGGTTGGACAGAGGGGAGGACACCCTCACCACATCAGTGGCACAGACAAGCGCAGCGGGGGTGTGGTGCTGGGAGAGCAAGTGGCAGGGGAGAAGGCCGGAGCATCTTGGGGATGGTATATCTGTGGGTGGGGGAACCTGGGGCAGGGTGTGGTGGGGGCACCTGTGCAGTGGGGGCCTGAGGGATGGAGGACGGAGACCTTGTGCCTGAGCTGCAGGGCGGTGGCGGGGTCTTGCTCTTAGCACTCCGGGGGGACTTGCGGGTGGGGGCCTCAGTCCGTCTGCGCCTGGGGGAGGGTGTCCGGGGGCGAGGGGCACTCTGCTCCGTGTGGGTGGGCTTCCTCTTCCCCCGGGATGCTGGAGCAGCTTCATCGGTGGGGAAGAGGCCGAGGTCACAGAGGAAGAGCTGCTGTGACTTTGGGGTTGCAGGTGAGGCAAGGGAGGGTGCTTTGGAGGGAGAGGGAACTGAGGACTGCGCAGTGCATGTGGATGCGTGTGTGTGTTCCAGGGCCCCATCCCCTGTGAGTCTGGCTTCAGTCCCCTGAATGTGCTTGCGTGTGCGTTTTGTCATTGGCGTGTGTGTCAGTGTGCTGGATGTGTGTGTGCTGGTGTGTGCCAGTGTGTGTGTGCCTGGGATGGGTAAGGTGCTGGGGAGTGTGGATGGAGCAGAGGCAGGAGGGGTGAGGGACCGTTTGAGGAGGGACACTGCTGCCGTCAGGGAGGAGTCCATGGACCTATTGCCCCTCTGTAGGTCAGACATGCCCGATGAGATGCCCTCCATGAACGACACCAGCTGAGTCAACAGCGCGGTGTGCGCATGGAGGACACTCAGCATGGCTGTCTGCCCTACATGGAGCTGGCGAAGGAGGTACACAGACTCCTCACTCAGGGCAGCAGGGGACACAGGGGCAGGGGTGCGGTGCCTGGCCCAAAGGAGACACGCTCCCGGACATGGGAGCCTCCACGGACCTGGGGAATGGGAGCCGATGGGAGGGCGGTGGTGGTGCTGGTGGTGGCGGGGACAGCAACACTAGCTGGGGTGTGGTGGCTGCTGACACCCGCCTCCACAAGGGAGTCATCCTCCGAGTTGCTCTGGTCCTCAGCTGAGGTGGATGCTGCTGAGGACTCCTCGGTGTGGCTCCCCTCGCCCTCCGTGCCACTGGGTCCCTCCGACCACTCCTCGGCTGCTGACCCAGTCTGGCTCTCCGGCTCCTCCTGGTCCGTGGAGCTGTCCCCTTCCGTGGCCGTGGATGTATCTGCAAACAATGGGGAAACAGACAGACATCAGTCACCTGCACATAACGCACACACCACTGTGAGCACAGCACATCCCAGAGCAAGCCCTGGCATCATTAGTTGTACATTGCTAAAAGTGCACTAATTGAACAGGAGAAGTCAATTGTCAGTCTGATGCCAAGCATGGCACTCACATCCCACATGGCCTTGCACCCATCTGTCTGGTGTCTGTTGGATTGCAACACCCCAGTGTTGACACATGCACCAAGTACACAGTAGTTGGACAGTGCAGAGGACACGGTGTGGACACATCACAGCTCTTGCCACTGAGTCAGTACAGGTTTACGGATGTAAGGGATGCCCAGAGTCAAATAGGAAATGCATGTGATGCATACCAGCGACAGACACCATGATGCACCCATGTCCTGATAGCCAGCGCCACTATGGTGTGCATGTAGCACATGTCACTCCCCTGCAGGATCACCAATCAGTAGACACATGCCATGGCGGAGGCATGACTGCAAAGTCATACATCACTGTCTCAGTGATGTATGACTTTGCAGCCAGACAACAACACTCTGCACTGTGTCACAATAGTAGGTCATGGGGAATGCAAGTCCTGGAGCTGCACAAGTGCACATGTACATCCCCCCACAACACATCCTCTTAACCCTCATCTGTCCAGGTCATACCTATTGGACATATGGGAGACCTGTGACACTACCCTACATGTCAGAATACAGGCATTGTGTAAGCAATGGACCCACCCATGATGCCCACCACAGAGTCAGGGAAACAGATGCTGTCTCCCACCTTGAGTCAAGCAAACTGCAAGGACACAGTCCTAAGTGACAGAATTCCCTGCATGTAAGGGCCACACCTGGGTATCAGATGAGGAGTGGGCAGTGCACAATAGAGGGACATGGCTCCTGGACAACATGACTGCTGTACTGTGGCAGTTCAACCTGGCCCGAGGAGGGCACATAACATGTTAGACAGAGTACACAGTGCAGTCTTTGACTCACCCCTCCTTGCTGCTCTCTGGCCTTCAGCTGCCCATCCAGGTCTGGAAAGACCACCGCCAGGATCCTGAGCATGTGGGGGGTCAGGGTCCGTGTTCCGCCCCTCCTGCGAGGAGGCGACAGCTTCAGCTGGACCCGTGCAATCCTCCGGGTCCAGCCCCGAAGGTCCTGCCACCTCTTTTGGCAGTTGCGGATCCGGCGCTGGTAGACCCCCACGGACCGGACAGCCCGGACGATGTCCTTCCAGATCTCATGCTTCCGATGGGCAGAAGCCTGTCAGGATGACAAAGTGATAAGGACATTACTACACATGCAACATATCCGTGCATGACACAGTTGCATATACATGTCGCAATCACAGGGGCACATGGTGTACCCAGGCAGTGCACGGCTGCCCATGGACAGTTTTCCAGAAGTCACTACATGGTATCATAGCATGGGGAGTAAAACCCTGTTCAGAAGCACTGTCACTGCACCATACCTGTCCAGTGCAAGTCACTACACACTATGGGGGGTGACAACTACTCAGTGAGCCTGCTAGCCAGTGGTGTGCTGACTCTCAGCCTTGCTAGTCAGACAAAATGCACATTCAGAAAGGCAGTGCACAGAACACTCACCTGCTCCCCTGGTGTCCCATACAGCTTGCTGTACTGTGGAAGTAGGCTGTCCAGCAGGGCCTGGTTCTCTTCAAGGCTGAAGGCTGGGGCTCTCTCCACAGTACGTGCCATTGCAGGGTCCAGAGGGGCAGAGACAGCAGCAGTGCAGTGGCAGATGTCGTCCTGGAGCATGTAGTGCAGGCAAGTGGGCTCTCAGGGGAACATGCAGCAATATATATGTGCTGGAGAGGCAGATACTGTCCCTTGTGTCCAAAGTGATAGGTCCAAGTCGTTTGCATCTTCTGAATCTGGCCAATCCATGGAATAGCAGCACCAAAACACGCCCACAGCATCCTTCAAATCTTCAACTTCATGACATACATTATTTTGCAACATTGTTGTGGGTGACCAACTGAATTTCCAGCAACCGACTCGTTCGAATATTCAAAAACGCGTCCGTTGCCAGGCAAGCCCATTGTCAATGGGTGCGCACCGATCGGTCCATTGCTGTTCAACGCGCACAGGGGTACAACGCGTACCCGCACACATTGAATGCAATGGGCCGGCCGGAGGCACCGATCGGTCCATTGCTGTTCAACGCGCACAGGGGTACAACGCGTACCCGCACACATTGAATGCAATGGGCCGGCCGGAGGCACCGATCGGTCCATTGCTGTTCAACGCGCACAGGGGTACAACGCGTACCCGCACACATTGAATGCAATGGGCCGGCCGGAGGCACCGATCGGTCCATTGCTGTTCAACGCGCACAGGGGTACAACGCGTACCCGCACACATTGAATGCAATGGGCCGGCCGGAGGCACCGATCGGTCCATTGCTGTTCAACGCGCACAGGGGTACAACGCGTACCCGCACACATTGAATGCAATGGGCCGGCCGGAGGCACCGATCGGTCCATTGCTGTTCAACGCGCACAGGGGTACAACGCGTACCCGCACACATTGAATGCAATGGGCCGGCCGGAGGCACCGATCGGTCCATTGCTGTTCAACGCGCACAGGGGTACAACGCGTACCCGCACACATTGAATGCAATGGGCCGGCCGGAGGCACCGATCGGTCCATTGCTGTTCAACGCGCACAGGGGTACAACGCGTACCCGCACACATTGAATGCAATGGGCCGGCCGGAGGCACCGATCGGTCCATTGCTGTTCAACGCGCACAGGGGTACAACGCGTACCCGCACACATTGAATGCAATGGGCCGGCCGGAGGCACCGATCGGTCCATTGCAGTACAACGCATCACTGTACATGTGACTGGCATATGTCAGCATGCCTGTCTCAGATGGACATATGCCAGCCACAGATAGCTCCCAGGGAGTGAGGGGCACACCTACATCACGACAGCCTGTCCAAACCTTATCATAAGGCATGTAAGGCTGCATTTCCTATTGTGTGTATGTTGGTGTACATGTTGTCCTGTGGGTGTCACCTGTGGGCAGCCACCCCCAGGCTGTGCACGTGTTAATGGGGACAGGATCCTGGGTGTTACGTGTACGTGACCACTGTGATGTGCAACTGTTCATATCTGTGCATGTGCCATGGTCACATTTCACAGTGGTGTTTGTGTATGTCATGTCACATACCCCGTGAGTCCCATGTGGGACGGTATGTTTGAGCCAGGGTGTCCCAGTGGCACAATAGTGATGGCCCTCCACAGTCTTTGTGCATGTAGTGTTTACAATGTCTCTGATTTCATGTGCACAATGGGAGACAGTCTCCACATCCACGTTGTGTGTGCATGGACTCTGATGTTGTGCGTGTGTGTCACAGACGTCCATGGCTCTCCTGCCATGGCAAGTGTGGCCACTACCTGTGGGGGTCATGTTTGTTTTGTTGTGGTGTACACATGATACTCCAGGTGATGCCAGTGTCCATGTGGCATTACAGGGTCCCTGGGAATGTGCCTGTCGTTGAGCTGTGGTGCCTGGGGCACATCTGTCCTCACATGTCACTGGGGGTGACTGTGACACAGCATCATGATATCCAATGGGCCAACCTGGGACAAATTGATGCCACCTGTAGGACCGTGTTGACAGATGTTGGCCATGTATGTACCATAAATGTCGTTCCGGTACTGCACACTTCATGTAGTTGTGCCTCATGATGATGTATGTTGGGATCTTGAGTGTGTTCAATGCCGCATATGTGGGGTGACTGACGATCTTGCTTACTTCTCCTCTGCACTGCAGGGCTCCTGCTGTCCATCGGCCATTCCCAGACCTGGCAACGATGGTGGAACGGGACAGCATCCGACGGTACCGCTTCACCAGGCAGCTGATTGAGGATTTGGCAGTGCAGTTGTCCCCACATTTGCAGCCTGGCCGGCCGTATCCTACAGCGCTGACCCCCAAGGTGAAGGTGATGGCAGCCCTACACTTCTTTGCCACCGGTACCTTCCAACATACTGTGGCGTCTGCTGGTGGGATGTCACAGACCATGTTCAGCCGTGTGCTCCGCGATGTTTTGGCGGCAATGTTGCTCTTCCTGAACCGGTACATCTATTTCCCTAGACTGCGACGACTCACTGACGTGAAGAGTGACTTTTATGCCCTGGGGAGGATGCCGCATGTCATTGGCTCCATTGATGGGACACATGTGGCTTTGGTACCACCACAGGCCCAGGAGCAGGCCTACAGGAACCGCAAGCACTACCACTCGGTCAATGCACTGGTGGTGTGTCTTGCAGACATGACCATCACACACGTGTGTGCCCGTTTCCCTGGTTCAGCACACGATGCCTTTGTGATGAGGAGTAGTCGCATCCCCAGGTTGATGGCACAGATGCAGAACCAGCGTGCCTGGCTTGTCGGTGTGTACTGACTTTGTGCCATTGTGTGTGATCTGATCTGTAGTATTCCGCCCACTTTTCCAAGTCAGCTGATGTGCACTTGTCTGTCCGTAGGTGACTCGGGATACCCCAACATGCCGTGGTTGCTGACACCCCTCAGGAACCCTGTGACACCTGCCCAGATGCGCTACAATGAGGCACATGGTCGGACCAGGAGAGTGATTGAGCGGACCTTTGGTCTCCTGAAGAGCCGCTTCCGCTGCCTGGACAAGACCGGAGGGTCCCTCCCATATGCCCCTGCGAAAGTGTGCAAGATTATCATCGTCTGCTGCATGCTTCACAACCTGGCAGTGCGGAAGGAGTTGCCTCTCATCCAGGATGACGATGACCAACATCCGCCACCTGTGGAGGATCCTGGCCTGGACCACGATGCCAGTGACGATGATGATGATGATGGTGATGGTGATGTCCGCACACAGCTCATCACCAACTTCTTTAGCTGAATGTGAGTATCCTGAGGTGTCATGTGAATGATGTGAGTTGGCATGATGTGTGGGTGGTGCTCTGGTGCTGTTGGAGTGTGTCCATGGGCTACTTGACAGGATGTGTGTTGCGATGTGTGGTGACAGGTGGGCTGTACTCCCCAACAGTGTTGACATGCTAACTTGGTTCTGGGTGGGTATCTTGTAACATGTATTGTGCATGAGTTTTGCTGTTCTGTCCTGTACTGCATTGCTTTTGACTGTGTGTCATTTCTGTCCTTCACAGGGTACTTTCAGATTCGTTTGGTGAACTGTGTCCACCGACGACGTGATTGCACATCCAGGCTGGTAGCTGTTGTGTCCCTACAGGTGATGTGCGCCACACCCATGGACTTCCTTCTGTCTACAGTTGTTGACTGTGTGCCCGCTACCAGGTGGGGTTACCTTGCATCTGTAGTGGTTACGGCATGTTGCTACTGTGTAATAAACCTGTGCTTCACTTAGTGATGTGCGTTGTCTGTGGTCACACATTTGACTGCCATTTGCTTACTGCACCTGTGGGCTACTTGACTACAACTGGGAATGGGTGTGGTGTCTGTGCATTGCACCGTCTTCCCTGGCAACATCAGTGTAGGCAATGAGTCAGATGGCCTAGGTGTGTATGTGTTGTGTAGCCCTGGTGGTGTGTCTCCCTCATATGTGTCACGTTGCCTGTACTCACATGCCTGTGTTGTCCTTGCTGTTGCAGTTCGCATACACTGTGTAATTTTGCAGTTCATCATCCCCATAACAGCACCCACGTTGGAATCACGACAGAGGCAAGTATGGTGTATTAGTGTGTTTATTGTGATAATAGTGCATAGGATGGATTGTGCTGTACATGAATCTTGCAATCCCAAGTTCCTAGATGAATAGAAAGTCCAGGTAGACAGGATCCCCAGTATCGGGGCCACTGTTGTCTGACACATTGTTCCAACTTATACTCCCCATGCAATGTGTGGGAGTAGTGTTGCCATCAACAGGGTGAACAGTCTGTGCACAAAGGCGAAAATCCAGAACAGGTTCAGGCTTCCTGGGAGTTGCGCTTGGCCATCAGCCTCTCACTTTCCCCTCCTCGGACGACCCCTCTTCTTGGGGGGGGGCCCTCAAGTGCAGGCTGCTGCGGTGCAGGGGACTCTCCGCCAGAGTCCTCCTCCCTCCCTGTGGCAGTTGCAGTTTGTTCGGTACCAGATGTTGTTGGCACACAGGGAGGTGTGGACTGGTTGCTGTTCATCTGGCGGAGGCATTGTAAAATGTCCCTGTGCACCGCCGTCATCTCATGTAGTACATCCCACTTGGACTCCACGCGGGTCATGTGGGAGTCCACACGTGACATGTGGGAGTCCACACGTGACATGTGTGACTCCACTTGGGACATGTGGGAGTCCAAGCGGGCATGATGGGCAGCCTGCTGCTGTTTAATGTCTCTGAGGAGCCCCACTACCTGGCTGAGCTCTCCGGTGCTGGACTGGTACGCATCAGCTATGCGTACCAGTTGTGGGTCTTCATGCACACCAGCAACGTCTGCAAGCAGCGACCTCTGTCTCCCACCCCTCCCACCACCCCTGCTGACATGTGCAGTGTGTGCAGTTGCACGCACAGATAACCCTGGTCCACCTTGGGGGTTGGTGGTGGTGGTGGTGTCCATGGCCCCAGGTTGGTCCAGGGTCACTGCGCTGGTGTTGTTCCTTATTCTGTCCATGTCGGCAGGGATGGTATTCGTGGTGACAGTCGTTGGAGGGGTGGGTGCAGGGGTGCAGCTGGTGGACCTGCTGGTGCTGCAGCTGGTGGTCCTGCTGGTGCAGCATGTTGACTTGCACCGGATGTGCCAGGTTGTTCTTCATCGTCCGAGGAGGACAGAGGCTGTACGACGCCAGTGAGCTCGGCATCCTCTTGAGCCTGGGACTGGGACTCCTCAGCGTCTGCTGCTGTGTCCCTATCATCACCTGTTTTTGGGAGACACAAACAATGTATGTCATGTTTCTGCAGGCATCAGTGGTTGACACACCTGACAGTTGTGACTGTGCCTCGGGGTGCGGGCCTGTACATTGTATTGTCCTAAGTTGTCACAGTCAGGGGTTGATATTGGTGTGGCACATTGTCCTGCATTATTTGGGCATTTCTATGTATTCTCTGGGGTGTGAACATGGTCTGCATTGATTGTGTTTGGTTGACAGCCAGACCTCCTTCCCACCCACCCACCCACCCAGTCAGTTATCCCACCATGGAACGTGCTTGCATTGCAGGGAGTGTAAGTTGTCTCTCAGGATGTCAGTCAGTGGTGTCCTGCTGTTTGTTGGTGCACAGTTGGCAGCAGGGCCTTGTGCTCCCCACAGCAGTAGCCAGTGTCAGCCATCTTGTGAGTCCTTCTCCACTCCCTGTGATGTGAGCATGGTTCAGGGTGGTGTTGATGGGACAGTTGTGGGGGTGAGCTATGTCTGTGACTACGTCTCCCATCATGCTATTGCCTCCACCCCCTTCCCAGCATGCCCATGCTTCCTTCCTTTTGACTCTGCTTCCCTGTGGGGTGGGCTGGCTGTGCTGACAGGATGGCTGGGAGTGTTGTCCTGGCAGTTGTTTGGCTAAGAGTCCCAAGAGTGTCCCTGTGCTTCACACAACATAACCCAGGGTGGTGGTGCTTTGTGGGATCTTGTGTTAGGATGGAGGGCATTGCATTCTACCAGGTGGGTACTGTGGAGTTTGTGTTGGGGGGGGTGTGAGGGGAGGTGCTGGTGACTATAGTCAGTGCTGCAAGTCCCCCTTCCCACCCAGCCAGCCAGATAGCCCACCATGGAACGTGCTTGCATTGCAGGGAGTGGAAGTTGTCTCTCAGGATGTCAGTCAGTGGTGTCCTGCTGTTTGTTGGTGCACAGTTGGCAGCAGGGCCTTGTGCTCCCCACAGCAGTAGCCAGTGTCAGCCATCTTGTGAGTCCTTCTCCACTCCCTGTGATGTGAGCATGGTTCAGGGTGGTGTTGATGGGACAGTTGTGGGGGTGAGCTATGTCTGTGACTACGTCTCCCATCATGCTATTGCCTCCACCCCCTTCCCAGCATGCCCATGCTTCCTTCCTTTTGACTCTGCTTCCCTGTGGGGTGGGCTGGCTGTGCTGACAGGATGGCTGGGAGTGTTGTCCTGGCAGTTGTTTGGCTAAGAGTCCCAAGAGTGTCCCTGTGCTTCACACAACATAACCCAGGGTGGTGGTGCTTTGTGGGATCTTGTGTTAGGATGGAGGGCATTGCATTCTACCAGGTGGGTACTGTGGAGTTTGTGTTGGGGGGGTGTGAGGGGAGGTGCTGGTGACTATAGTCAGTGCTGCAAGTCCCCCTTCCCACCCAGCCAGCCAGATAGCCCACCATGGAACGTGCTTGCATTGCAGGGAGTGGAAGTTGTCTCTCAGGATGTCAGTCAGTGGTGTCCTGCTGTTTGTTGGTGCACAGTTGGCAGCAGGGCCTTGTGCTCCCCACAGCAGTAGCCAGTGTCAGCCATCTTGTGAGTCCTTCTCCACTCCCTGTGATGTGCGCATGGTTCATGGTGGTGTTGATGGGACAGTTTTGGGGCGGGCAATATGTGTGACTGCGACTCCCATGATGCTATTGGCTACACTGACTTGGCCAGCATACACAGAATTCCTTCCTTTGAGTGGTCTTCACTGTGTGTTGGTGTTGTTGTGGTGGCTACATGTGTGGATGTGTTTGTTAGTTCTATTTGTGCCACTGCCTAGCTGTAGTTGTGGTTGTGTTTGTACATGTGTTGGCACAGTTGGATGTGACTTTTTTGATGGCATGTGTTGTGTTTATCTGACTGACATACACATTTTGGGATGATTCTGTTCTAGTTGCTGTGTAATTGCTATGTGTGCATGGTTTGACTCTCCCCTTGACAGTGATGTGTGTGTTTTGTGGCAGTTTATTGTGTACATTTGTTGTGTACTCACCAGGCTCTGGGATGTTCTCTAGTCCATATACGCTCACTGGCGGAAGGATGGCCCGCACCTTCTCCTCCCAGGGCCTGAGGTATATTGGCTTGGCAGGAGGGCCACTGCCGGTCTGTTGGCTGTTGCTGTAGTCTATCTTCAGCAGGTCCCGTACCCTCCTGCGCACGTCATACCACCTGTTCTGGATGTCCGTCTTTGTGCGCCGACATGATGATTGTGCGTTCACCCTGTTGATGATCCTCTCCCACATCTTGGTTTTCTGCGACATGGGGGTCTGTTGGACCAGAGTGCCAAACAGCTGTGGCTCCACCCTGAGGATCTCGTCTACCAGGACTTCCAATTCACAATCTAGGAACTTGGGATTCTTCTTGGGGGGCATGGTGATGGGTGGTGATGGTGAGTGATGTGTGTGTTGGTGTGCAGGTGAGGGTGTGTGAGTGTGTGTTTTGCTGGGTGTATGTGAGGTAGGTATTTGTTGGTGTGCTGATGGTGTGTGGCTTGTGTGAGGGATGAGCTGTGGGTGTGTGGTTGCTTTCTCTTGGGTGCTGGCAGTGAAATGGCATTTGCAAAGGCTCATGGTAGTGATTTGTGTCCTTTATATAGGTGGAGTTGTGGGTGTGTCTTTGTTCTCTGTCCCCACCCCCCCAGTATTTATTGGCTTGGTAATTGCTTGTTTGGCCTTTTTTTGGTTGATTTTTCCTTTGTGCTGTTTGTGTATGTTGGAAACGTTCTTGTGACCGAGTCGGACCCTGCATTGGTCTCGTACGGTGTTTTCCGTTTCGTTCACGCTGTGTTTGTGCAGTTTTGTATGCTGCGTACGCGTCGGTCGCGGTGTATTGTATTGCTTCGGCTCGGTTTTGTATGCGTGTCGGTCGTACGGCTTGTCCTCCGTCCGACTCGGTCGTGTTTTTCGCGCCTTGCATCGTACTTTGCGGGTTGGAGTTGGCGGGTACGATTCGGTCGGATTTGTTCCGGGTGCGTGTCGGTCGGTTGGATTCGCGTGTTTTTCCGGCCGGATTGCTATTTTCCGAGCGGCTCGGTCGGTCGGCTTGGTTTCCTGACGTGTCGGTCGGATTTATCGCGGCTTGCATCGTACTTGGCGTGTCGGGCGCCACTGGTACGTGTCGGTCGGTATTTTTTCCGGATCCGAGTCGGTCGGTGCTTTTTCCGGCCCGAATCGGAATCGACCCCTTTGTGTCAGCTAAATCATCAAAAGCCTTGGGAAAGCCCTGGTCCTATTGACCACCTAGGGCGAAACACGTGTCTGCTGCCGCAATACCAACAATGTAATTCTATACCATACTGGATAAATGAGGATGAAACCAAAAAGGTTGTTCTAAAAAAGAATAAATATTTCTAAACAAACAAAACCAACTGGGACTCTTTCTTGACCATTGGAAACCAAATATCAACTAAGGAGGAGTACATGCTCATTTCTTTCTCCACATGTTGTAAATCCATGTTTAATAAACTGTAGACAATACTTCCAACCTTCCAAGAGAATTACATGTATTATTAATTGGGAGTGGGCCGAGTGCAGTGGTTTCTCCTCCGGTCCCTTTATCCCCCGCTGGTGCAAATTGCCAATGTGCCAGTGTCATCCCTCTTATGCCGTCTCTTCAAAGTCTACATACCAGTTTAGCGGGTGGTGCTAGGTGACCTTCCACATGTACACTGACACTGCACAAATCTATTCCCAATTGTAGAATGGGTCAGTGACTCCCACTAAGATCCCTTCACGACTGAGCCACATGTTCCTTGGCTGAGGTAGCTCATCCTCTGCATGAACTTAGAAGATTTTTTTTTCAAAGCCAACCTCTATATTGTTCTCTAGGCAATTTTGTTGCTAATCATTAAGGGTGTAATTATGCATCTCTCATTGTCCATCACACCAACCACAAAGTCACATTGACGAGATCCCTCACCCTGGCATGATTTGATTATTGCAACATCACCTACTATGACAGGTGATTTGGAGCAAGTCATTGCAAAGTTCTAAAGTTTTCAGAACCAGACTAGAACCATACTAGCAGATTTTGCCTTAAGCTTTATAAGCTGCACCAGATAAATCCATCCTGACAGCAACCCATTGGATCCCTGTTCACACCACGATGAAGTTTAAGGTCCTATGTCCTGCCTGTACAGCATACTAGGACTGGGGCAGTGCCAGTTATATGTACAGAAAGTGGCACCGCACGACTCACTCCCAATTAGAGCCCTTCACTCTAGGTCTGCCCATCTGATCAACCAATGATCATTCAAAAGGAAGGTTTTGGGCATTTAAAGCCCCAGTCTCTGAGATACCCTCTGGGTGAAAAAAACTAAATTTCATGTGTTTTTTTTAAAATATGATTTTTATTGGCATGTTGCCATTCAATTACCAGAAACATCCATTGATAAGTATACTTTACCATGTACTGCATGTAAATACAAAATTATAATTATTATGAGATTTTGCAGCTCAATAATCATGTTGACATGGAGTATCAGACAATTCCTACACTTAAAAAAACATTAATCACTATTTAATAAAACAATGAAACACTTATGTGACCATAACTATAATTTCATCACTACAAGTAGAATGTCAAGTATTAAAGAGAAACAGAGGGTCCCTTATACATTTTAATAAGCCTCCCTCCTCTGGTGCGAGCTAGAAGATCGCCATTTGCTCTTGGAAATGAAATAAAATGTGCTTTGTGTTTCTGCAAATGACCTTGTGAATGCCAAATGTACAGGTTCTAAGACTGACATTAAAACCTAAACTGAAACTATGTTTCACTAAGTTTGTTTAACAAATGGTGCACCTAATTGCCTTTGTGCCTTGTTCAGAAAATGCTTATGCACAGATACATATCACCCATTTTAAAAAAAGGTTTTGAACAAGCTTTGTTGAATTTTTATGGCAGCAATGGTACATAGTAAATATATCTATGCGGGGAGGCAAGATGGCGGCCGCCAGCTCAGACGTGTGAGCTGGCTGTTCCTGTGCTCACACACCCGTGAAGAAGAATGCTGAGCTACGGGACAGCGAGAGAGTGAAGGCAGCCTCTGTATGCTTACTGAGACAGGGCAGAATTATAGTTTTTGAATTACCGGCATGCTTGGTTTTGCCGCGACGGTCTTTTTTCCTCATTTACGGAGAATCCGTATTGGATACATTGTTTCCACAAGGGGCCGGCTGCGGCCGTGGACACTGGATTGGTTTGTTGCAACAGTTTCAGGCAAAAGTATCGGAGGACCGAGAATCGGATTTTGCAGAATGTCGACAATGCCGCCTAAGGGTGTAAGAGGGAAAGTCCGGCTCCCGGCCGACGCTGGTGCTGGTGCCGCAGGAAAGACCGCGGAGACTCCAAGCGGTAAGAGAGCCCCTAACTTGAATGGCAAAACTACTAAGGGTGAGAGCGCCAGCAGTACTAGCGCTAATGCTACGATTAGCCCTGGCAAACGCACTATCCCTCAACTGTTCTCGCAGGGAAGAGGCAGAAAAAAAGATACACAGATCTCCCAGACTTCCCAAATGGATAACCTGTCAGGGTCACTGGGTTTTGAGGATGTTGCTGAATCTCGGGGGTGCCAGGACGCGATGGAGGAGAGTTCGTGTATACAGCAGATTATTCATCATACTGTTGTGGGAGAAGATAATTCTGCACCTGGCAGTAATACTGATATGGGTAATGGCACCAGTTTAGAGGCTGCACTTGACTCCACAGGAGTGAACAATAGTGAGCGGGAGCCTGGGAAGCCGGTGAGCCCTGACAGTGATATAGTTATACCTCAGAGTATTGACATTGAAGAAAGAAGTGATGCTGGCTAGGTCGGAGCCCTTAATGGTGCAGAGTCTCTGAGGGTTGGATCACTAATGAAGGAGGCAGAGCTGGTGGATCTAGTCGAAAAGTTTTTTCATTATCAGATCACTCGGATGTGTCTAGTGATGAGGCGGCGAGAAATGGGAAGACCCCTATGAATCAGCAAGGGGATGAGCTGAGCGAGCATAGTAGTACACCCCCTGAGGACACGGGAGGGGATTCATCAGAGGGAAGCCCACAGACATTGCGTAAGAAAAGGGCTTTGATAGAGGACTCTCGCTACCCTGGCAACTCTCCTTCACTCGTGCAAAAGGTAGGGATTAGACCCCCTGATGAGACTGATAAGTCAGAATCCGTGGTACGAAGATTGGCAGAACCAACAGAAGATGTATCCCTGACCCTCATATATCGGACGATAATGACGCATCGGGAGGAAACACGACTAGAGAGCCAGAGGACACAAAACGTCTGTCGTAAATTACAAAACTCAGTACGACATATTGCTAAAACATTCACAGAGTTTACCACAAGAATTACTGAGGCAGAAGCGCGCATTTCTTGTCTGGAGGATGAGCTGGCAGCACAGAAAACGCTGACTGAGACCCTACGTGCGGGGAAGGATGATACGCTTTGGAAGCTCACCGATTTGGAGAACAGAGCCCGGCGGAATAACTTGAGTCATTCAGATTCCAGAGGGGCTAGAAGGACAGGATCCACGTAAATTTATTATTGAACTGTTTACCCAGGCGTTCCCTGAACTAACCCAATGGGACTGGGACTGGCAGACAGAGGTGCAGAGGGCGCACCGTTTCCCTTTTCCATTCGGGTTCGGCCTGGCCAGACAGCAGCAGTGTCTAAACCTAGGGCTATATTGATTTCGTTTATTAATTTTTTGGCCCGTGAGGCTGTATCTGATCTGGCTCGACCCGACAGAAAAAGAGCTGGCAAGGGGGTAGAGTTCTTTGTTAGGCCTGATTACTGTCATCAGACGGTAGAAAAACGGTGGCAATTTCGCCAACTTATTGTATCATTTCAAGCTAAGGGGGCCCAAGCTTTTTTATTGCAGCCTGCCAAATTGAAAATTGTGTATAAAGAAAACACTAGGTGTTTTACATCTGAGATTCTTGCGAAAGAATTTCTGCAAACCCTTAAAGATGGGTAAGGTGGGACTTGGTTCAAAGAGGCTATTGGGCTTTAGAGTCTCCTTGGAGCTCATATGTTTAAGTTTTTTTATACCTCTTTGCCAAGGAAGTATTATATCCCCATTAGTAGTATTGTGTTACATATATTTAGGGGGGAAGAGAATAAGTATGGAATATTGTTTGGTCTTTATTTACTTGTAGGTTCTTTTCCGTGTCTTTCTTGTCTCTTCTCTTGTTCTTTGAGTTAATTTGAGTAATCATAGATTGGTTATTATTGGTGGAGTATTACACGGGTGTGTGAGGCACTCTTGGGTGGTGGGAGCATGTCATCGCCAGGACTAGCAGTCCTAAAGCCTCGATGTAGGGCGGGTGGGGGGTGGTGGGTGGGCGGTTCAGGGGGGGAAGGGTGCTAGGGGGGGGAGGCGGATGGCGGGAGGGGAAAAAGAAAAAGAAAAATGAAGATCCATAGCAGCAAGGAAAGGTGCAGAGGTTTAAGAATATTTTTGTATGGTCCTGAAAGAATACTAATTAGGAATATATGGCGAATTTAGGCCTTCGAATATGCACACTGAACGTGTGCGGGTTAAACAATTATAATAAAAGGCAGAGGGTGGCTAGAGAGCTCCGGGTGATTCAGCCTGATGTAGTGTGTCTGCAGGAGACACATATCCCGTTGTCGAAACGTAAGATTTTGACAGAATTAGGATATACAGTTTTGGTAACTTCAAGGCAGTCAAATATGATTAGAGGGGTGGCGATTTTAGCAAGACCTTTTATTCAAACTACTGGGCGTATATTGGCTGATATGTTTGGGCGGTGGGCTATTGCGGAATGTAGGATAGGGGAGTAATATTTACCCTCTGCACAATATATGGCTCCAATTTTGATGAAGCCCCGATATTGGAATATTTAAATGGGGAGCTTGCTACATGGCCCACTCCGTTATTTTTGTGTGGGGATTTTAATATAAATTTGACGCATGAAGATTTCCAAAATTGTGGGCTGAACTACAAAGGTAGGAAACCTAGGGTCTGCAAGGCTCTCTTTCAACTGCTAACTGACCATGGGTTATTGGATGCCTGGAGCAACCTGCATAGGCAAGACCCAGGATATACGTTTTATTCACACCCCCACAATAGGCTTGTACGGCTTGATTATTGTTTTTTATCTTCACTATTATTTACTGGGCTTAAAATTAGTGTGTACCCAAGGATGACTTTGGATCATGCACCAGTGGTAGTGGAAATTCCGGCTCTTGGGCGGTGTGTAGTCTCGAGAACCTTTACTTTTGACAGAAAGCACCTGATGGATGATATGTATATTGAGCATATGAAGGCCTGGATAAAATAATTTTTTCAGATTAACCGACACTCGGCGTGCTGGGGGATTGTTTGGGATACATTTAAAGCTGGGTTTAGAGGGGAAACACAGAGTTATGGGTTTTTAAAACTAAAATTAGCTAAGCAGGCATTGCAGGCATTATATAATGAGCTTAAGATTGCTGAAGAGGAATTGGCTGCTGGGTTAGCAGCAGGAGATAACATTGCAGCATTACAGAATAATCTAGCTAGGTGTAAGTCTAAAATAAACTTAGAATGGAGTAAAGAAATTGCTATAAAATATCAAACTTATAGAAAAGAGTGCTATGAATACGGGGAGGCCACGGGACGATGTTTAGCCCAGAAATTACGTATAAAAGAGGCTGAACAAAGAATAACGGGGATTAAAAACGCGGCTGGGGTTATTGTGTCCGATCCCCAGGAAATTCTCAAAGTCTTCTTTGATTTCTATACAGATTTATATACAGGGCATGATACCGGGGCTCTCTGATGGATTTGGGACTCTCAGCCTCATTGTGGCGCCAACTGGCTCAGGCGGACGCTGAGATGCTTGATGAGCCTATTACGTTGGGGGAGCTAGACAGGCCATAAGCTCTCTTGCAGTAGGAAAAGCTGCAGGACCGGATAGACTGCCGCTGGAAATTTTTAAGACCTTTTTCCAAGATATTAAAATTGATATGCTTAAAGTGTTTCAAATGGCACAAAAAGGGGAGACACCGCGATCCTGGGCTGAGGCCAATATCTGTATTTTTAAGAAAAAGGGGAAACCACTTGAGCAACCTGGGTCTTATCGTCCAATCTCGCTTCTTAACTCTGATGGTAAAATCTACGCAAAAATTTTGGCCACACGATTGGCCAAAATTATAACACCAATAGTATCTTTAAAACAACATGGTTTTATACCTGGAAGAGGGACGGTAGACCATGTGAGTAGAGTAGTTACTCTCTTTGACATTGCACAGATAGAAGCTCGAGAATTAGGGCTGATTTTACTCGATGCCGAAAAGGCATTCGACCGGGTGTCTTGGAATTTTCTTTGGAAGGGATTACAACAAATGGGTTTTGGGCAGGGATATATCCAAGCCTTACAGGCCCTATACCATCTCCCTTCGGCGAAAATATACTCAATGGGACATTACTCGGAGACCATCCTGATCTCTAGAGGCACACGACAAGGGTGTCCATGCTCACCACTTTTATTTGCGTTGTATATTAACCCCTTTATTATTATGCTTGAACAGAGTAAAAAGATTATGCCTTTTATTGTACGACAAAAACGGTTTTGTGCAATGGCATACGCCGATGATATCGCGATTGTTACTTCCAATCCCTGTCTCGCAATATTCGAAATAGAATTTTTAGCGCAGAAATTTGGGGCGGCATCTGGGTATAAATTAAATACAGCCAAAACCCAAATCTTATGTAGTAGTCAAGCAATGAATAGGGATGCTAGGCTGGTTAGGGAAGCCATATATTTGGGTATTAAGATTCGCACCTCTGTAAAAGAGATTGTTGAGGTTAATTGGGGTGATATTATTTGTGGAGTAAAACGGTCACTCGAAAGGTGGGAGAATCTTCATCTGTCACTAGTTGGCAGAACCAATGTTCTGAAGATGAATGTTTTGCCACGGATTATGTATTTTTTTAGGGCAGTGCCTTTGGAGATATCTGCTAAACAAATCCAGCATCTACAATCACTCTGTGCCAGGTACATGTGGGCACCGGGGAAACCTCGAAGAGCTGCGCGTTATATGACACTTTCTCGAGAAAGAGAAGGGTGGTCTATACCTGATTTTGCTTTTTATTACTATTCTTGTATTTTGGCTAATGCACGTATTTTGCTGACTGGGGAAGAGGTGAGTAATTTGGCTGAAGCCCCCTCAATCTACCAGATGATTCTTGGCTCGGAGGTGAAGCATTTCCTGTTTAAAAGATTGGATGGCAGCTACTTTAAATGTTTTAAGGTGTTAAATGCCGTCTTTAAAGTCTGGAAGATTGTACGGAAAAGCTTTAAGATTCCTGTACTCTCTTTGTATACCCCTACTAATGCCACCGGAGTTTTGCCTTCGATCTTTTGGGACCAGGTGGCTGCAACTTGGAGAGAGAAGGGTATTATCCGACTTGGCGATATATAACAGGTCGATGGGAGGTTATATTTATTTTCGGAGTTGGCGGAGAAATATCATTTACCCCCAACCCAATTTTTCAAATATTTGCAAGTAAGGGACTTCTTGGGAAAACATCCTATTTGTACCACAAAGTTTAAACTTGTAGAAACCATTAGATGACAGGGAAATATCGGGTTAATTTATAAAATATTGTTAGAGGGGAGAACCGATGATTTAGAAAAGTATAACATTAAATGGAGAACCTGGCTGGGAAATCCTGAAATTTCATTGGAGAAATCTATTGATCTGTCTGGGAGGATTTTTATGGCAGCTAATCTAAAAAGTCAACATTATAAAATGTTATTTAATTTGTACCATACCCCTGTTAAGATGACGAAGTGGGGGGGTCAGCATGATGGGAAATGCTTTCGTTGTGGATTAGACAGTGCAGATATCTTACATGTGTTTTTTGCTTGTACTGCATTAGACTCTCTGATAGGATCTATAGAGAGGTTCCTGTCAGAAATTACGGGGGTCCCCGTAAAAATCTCTCAATCTACGATGCTGCTTGGGATTGGGGAAGAACTCCGCCAGGGGAAATTATTGTATAAATATCGTTATTTAATTTCTGTGGCTACGGCGGTGCCTCGGTTAGCAATAGCGTCATTTTGGTTACATCAAGATGCCCCGTCCTTTGATATGTGGCGTGCTAAGTTCTTTAATGTTTTTAACATGGAATATAGTCTTTATGCTGTCAAAGGATATAGAAAAAGGAAATTGGGGTTATTGATTTGGGGGGTCCTGAGGGACTATATGGCAGGTTAATGAGCTGCGGCCAAATGTAATTTAGTAGGTTGTTAAGTTATTTTGATGTAAGGGGATACTATGCAGGACCATGGTTCTTTTTTCGTTATTGCTTATTACAATCAATGATGGATGTATTTCTATATGTTTTTATTTATGTATTATGTATTTCGCTGCTATGGATCTCAAATAAAAAAAATTAAAAATGTTTTTTTTTTAAAAAGTAAATATATCTATGTATTTAATCACCAGTTAACAAAACCAATGTAATATCCGATATGTACTTAGAGGTAAAAAGGAAAATAAAGCCAGAGAATCATAGAACAAGAATATAAATATAAACTGTAGTACCTTACATCAGTAGTGATTTAAAGTTTGTATTTTGTGGGGTATAGGGTGAGGAGAAGAAAAAGAAAAGAAGAGCGAAGAAATAGAGAACAAGAAGAGAGTAAAAATCAATTGTATGCAAAATTAAAGATCACCCATTTTAACCTGCAACTTTTAATGCCAAACAGGCAGAATTCTAATATATTTTTCTAAATGGGGGTGCGGTGAGAGAGTATGAATCAGTGCTTAATTTGAGCCGGTGGTTGCCGGTGGGGGCCCCAGGTACTTATTTTTGGAGACAGGTACTTATTTCCCGCATCAGATGTTTACTAAGTGCAAGAGAAGGAAAAAAACACAGATCAGAAAGACGGAGGAAGGGAAAGACAGCAAAACCATCACAAAATGAGAAAGCAGGAGCCTGCAAGAATGAGAAAAAAAGGGGCAAGGAGTGTCTGGTAGTAGACTCAGGACTACCAGCCTAGGTATTCGGTGCACCAACGTTTGATTGCACCGACCACTGGCTTCTGAGCAGATCTTCGGCCACCGGCACTCACAAATCAAGCAGGAATGCAAACAATGGAGAGACATGCATGCATATGCTTCTCATATCATGATACCTTTAAAGTTGTGTCATGATTACTATCCCCTCAGTTTCACTTAATTAATGTTTACCTTAATGTCATTCTATAGAAGACTGCATACAAAATTCTAGTAGGACTACCCCTACCTGTTTAGCTCTAATTGTCAATACATTACCTTGGGATGAGGTATTTATTTCTCTGGGTGCGCTGGCTCGTCCTTTCCCAGTCCTGCTGTAGGCTCCCACACTAACACGGTGGAGCGAATTGGGTTTTAAATCTCCAATGACTACTTCCTATTTTAGGCAAAAGGAATGGAACAGATGGTTAGCAAACATACTCTCTGCTACACTTTTCATCACAGGCACATGGCTCATTCCCAATTCCACTCACATTCAGGGCCTTCTGGTCCACATAGGCTAGGCATAGAGCACATCAACTGCACGCACGTGGCAGAATGAGACCACACTATCATTGAAAAGTGCCTGTGGGCTTGCGTGTCTCACGAACCCTCATACCTCTCCTCCATAAAACTACTTCTGTGCCCAACTGGAAAAGTATAGTTTCTTACCTGTCGGTGTAGTTTTGCAGCTTGAAGAATTTTCTGGATTCACTATGCTGTGCATTATTCCGCCATTTAGTGGTTGGGTCCGGAATTGTAGTATTTCTCCTCTTTTTTTTTTTTTAGGTCTCGCCTACGCAGCGCGCATGCGTTGCTTAGGAAGACCTTTAACCGTCGCTCTGCTCTTTTTGGAAGCACACACTCGTGCTTGTGGCGGCATCCACCTTGCGGGAGCGAGCAGGGGCGCGCCACAAGCACGAGTGTAGTGCTTGAAAATGAGCAGACTGCGCGCGCATGCACCGTTTCCTTTCCCTCAGTTATTTTTCACTTCTGACTTATTTTCCCCGTTATTTCACTATATTTGTCTATTCACGTGCCATCGTTTGATTCTTTATGTTATGTTTTTCTCCCTCTCGATTTCACTTCCTGTCTCCTGATCATCGTGCATTTCTCTTCGCTCTTGGCTTGCGTTTCGTAAATGTAATTTGTAATTTTATATTTATTTCACCTGTTTGCTTTATTTGTCGTGTTTATTCATTTCTTTCGCTTCTGTTATTTGCTTACGTCGCAGTACTGTTTATCCTCTTTTCTAAGTTGTTTGTGTTTGTTTGTTTCTTCCTCTTGATTTGTTTAATCTGTTTCCTTGTTTCACCACCCTTCCTATCGACCTGTTTATCTTCATATTTTCGTTTCCCGGTTAGATTCGTTCTCTCATCTCAGGATCTCTTTCACATTCTCTTCCCCTCTCCATCTTTTCATCTTTTCCGGCAGGCACAACGAGCCCCACCCGTCACTTTACTCCCTCCCTCCCTCCCTCTACCGTCCCGAGCGCACAGAGTTTTCTTTGTTTCCAAGAACAGAAACAGGAACTTGCGCGGGCTCTTTCCATCCTCCCGTTTGCACCCCCCATTCCCTTTCTAATATCCCCACCCGTCACTTTACTCCCTCCCTCTACCGTCCCGAGCGCAGTGGGGTGATATTTTTCCCGGGGAGGGCTGGAAGGATAGTGTGCACACTTTTCAATGACTTTGTTATATCTAGCATGGGGATCATTTTACAGCGCCTCTCCCAGCCTTACAAGGCTACGAGGCGCTGGCAACGTTTTTAAAAGGAGCTGAAAGAGAAGCAGCATGTCACTTATGTCAATTTTACGCTGTGCTGTGTTATGATATTTTTGCATCACGTGTGTATGTTTGCCGTGAGTTGTCATAGTACGTTATGCATTTATAACATGCTGTGTTATGTTATATGCTATGGCTTGCTACAGGTACTTAGATGTTTTGAGAGTCGCGTAAGGCTCTGGGCCATTCAATACTCGGAGAGTTTTTGTGCAGTGTTATGTTATGCTATGCTGTCACGGCGTGCTCCTATATTTCAACGCCTCGTCGGGGTAGTAAGCGCTATATAAATACAGTTACAATTATTTTATATCAGATTATGTTGTGTTTCTGGGCTGTGGCGTATTGTTTGTGTGAGCTCTTCCAGTGCCTTTCCCTGTATCCCAGTGTGCGTGTCTTCTAGTGTATGTCTCCCAGTGGCCGCGTCTCCCCAGCCTTGCAGTCTCTCCTAGTGTCCATGGCACCCCCATCTCTCAGTCTCCTCCATAATCCACGTTTTGTCAGTGTCTTCCCGAGTCAGTGTATCACTGCGTGCTCAGTGTCCCCCATGTGTCCCTTAGTAGATATCTCCCTTAGTCTGTGTTTGCCTCGTCCAAGTCTTCTGGTATCCCTGCTCCCTTAAGTTTCCCAGTGTCCATATCTACATTTGACCTGATAATATCAGGATGAAAATGACAGTAGAGTGCAAACTATTTACCTGTACACACCGGTACTGTGTGGTAACGCCTCACCAGCGCTTAAGTTTAAGCTATTGGCATTGTCATTTACAATGCCAATAACTCAAACTCTCGTAAATGCGAGACCTATTGCATTGCAAATGCTTGTTATTTGTTTTCTTTAGCCATGCTGCATAGCATTGCTAAAAACCATTGGCAAAAAGCCATTAGGGCCCAAAAGCGAAACCTTTTGGCTTTGCCCATGCTTGTAGTTTTTAGAGTCCACGTTCACAAAGTCAAAAGCTACATTATAGATAAGGAGAGTTATTTCCCTTACAACTTTGTATCAATCCTTTGAAGTGTTTCTGCCCATCTTGCAGCATCAAGAAAGGGGGTTATTCCCTATTCTTCTTACTGACTACTGGAAGACCCACCACTTCAGGTCAGGGAGTAAACACTCCTGACATCCCCTTCATCATCACACCATGACACTCCTGACCGAGATACGCTCCATGTATAATACAAAGTGATGCAGTATGTTCTCTTATTCTTACGTTTAGGTTAGGGGCACTTAACCACTCTACTTATGAAGTATCAAGGGGCTTACTATTTCACAACCACTGCGACTCCTTTCTGTTTTGAAAATAAATGTCTTTAAAGTTGTCATTGGAGTTGGATTTGACGTTTGAAGTCTGCCTCCTTATCTGCCAAAAACGGGCGCATCTTTAGCTTGCACACTGGCTGTGCACTTTAATCACGAGTCTGCAAAGCAGCCTCACCTGAGGGCTTGAAGGCTCCTGCTTTTGATGCTATTGTTGTGGGTCCCGAGTTGGAGTATCCAGCATAAGTAGAATTTAGCTGATCAATTCTTGAAAGAGAAATCGACATCTTTATTATAAAACTAACAAATGTGCACTGCCTGGGCTGAAGAAAGGAAGATCAGAGCTCGACTGATGGGAGGCCAGTGAAGTTTTACACAACTGATACTGAATGGTGTTAGGCAATGATTCTCAAGTTTACATGGTAGTGATTGAAAAAGACAAATATTTTTTCAGAACCAACCGTATATGTAGATGAATTTGCAATGTTTTTGTTTCGTCATTTATATTGTTAAATTATTACAGTACTAGCAGAGATGCTCACTTTATTTTTAGGTCTCGCCTAGGCAGCGCGCATGCGCTGCTCTAGGAGATGACCTTTAGAAATTGGTCAGCTCTTTTCAAGCACTCGTGCTTGTGGTGGCATCCACCTTGCGGGAGCGAGCAGCGGCGCGCGCAGGGGCCATCTGTTTTTTTTCTAATTAGCTTTCACTGTCGTGCTTTTTGGAGCTCGCATTTTCCC
The DNA here is from genome assembly GCA_963921515.1 of Calotriton arnoldi. Taxonomy (NCBI): domain Eukaryota; kingdom Metazoa; phylum Chordata; class Amphibia; order Caudata; family Salamandridae; genus Calotriton; species Calotriton arnoldi. The sequence goes on along the minus strand of CAWUFW010008681.1, from coordinate 831,676 downwards.
CTTTAACTTTTTATTGTGAGCAGCGGCGCGCGCAGGGGCCATCTGTTTTGTAATGAGCTTTCACTTTCGTGCTTGTTTAAATATTGCTTTCTGCCGGTGGCATGCTTCAATCGGCACCCCCACCCCGTCTTTTTTTTATTTGTTTCTTTACCGCAGCTGCACAGAAGAGACTCGCATTTTCCCCTTTAACTTTTTTTTGTTGACTTTTGTACCCCCACGCCCTCGGAAACTATCAGACCTCTGGCTCGAACCGGGTTCCAGCCATTATACCATGTCCTCTTTAGAACTCTCTTTTTTAAAGTATTGCTTTCTGCCGGTTGCAGACTTCAATCGGCACCGCCACCCCCTCTTCTTTTTATTTGTTACTCTTCCGTTTCTTTACCGCAGCTGCACAGAAGAGCCTCGCATTTTCCCCATTAACTTGTTGACTTTTGTACAACCCGAAGCTAGCAGACTGCTGGCTCGAACCCGGTTCCCTAGCATCAAAGTGCAGCTCCAGCCCTTACACCATATCTTCTTCATTCCTCTTTCTGCCTGCTCCCTCCTTCCCTGCACCAATCACAGGTACTTTTCAAAATAGCAAAAAATGCCATCTTGGAGACTACTGGGAACACGGAGCCTCGGGAGCGACTTTCACATTATCAAAATCGTGAATATTTTTCTACAGAGCATTCATTTTTCCTTATATTAGGGTTGACATTTCAATGTCAACATTGTGTTTCTGTGCATTACTTATTATTTTTTCACATTACATGTACACAACACTCCATGGTGTTTCATTGTTTAACATTGTTTTACAAAATTGTTTAATTTGGATATGAGATAGGCAAAAACGTGTGTTAAAATTTCACGTAGTTGCATGTGAGCACGGTAGGTTGTGCGGTGGTTGTTCACGTAATCTTTAATGTTTATTCAGGATTAGCTTTTACAGTTCACAGTCACGTGTTGTTAAACTGCAGGGGGTGTTTAAATTGATTGGTTTCACCTACGCTAGAGAGAGTGGGTTTATAAACGACCAGTGGGTCTGGAGGACATTCTGTTGGCTCCATTGTGATTAAGTATATGTGGCTATGCTGCCGATTTCAATGTGAAAGATGTGAAAGTTTGCGAGCGCCGTAAGTCTATTTATTTTTATTTTGCCCATCTTTAGTTTACGTTTGGTCTATGTCTAAGCACAATTGGGGCATGCACATGGTGGCATTCAGCATGGTGTTTATTGTTTACATAGGGTTAAAGTATGTATATTTCCGCACTAAATTTTTGAATACAGTTTAGGTTTAAAACATCACTTGGTATTCTTTGGCGAAGGCACACATTCTTGAGGTGTAAGTATTAGTGGCATCTCTCCCTTTTTCGTTTATCATCCTCTTTTTTCATTCTTTCCTGATTTTGTCTCTCACTTTAACTCTATCCTGTTCTGTTTTTCTCTCTCTTAGTTTCTCTATTCTTCTCTCTTTTTCCCACTTGCTTTCTCTCTAATTATGACAAAGGCAGATCCTGTGTGTTGTTTTTTTTCAACACCTTAATAAGAATAACATTGGGATTCAACGTACAAAAGTGGGGTGCTTTATCTAGGGCATATGATAACTCGGCTTTTCACAATGTGGCCTCTCCTGCCTCATAATTCCGGTGGCCCTGACTGTAGCGAATTTAAAACAGCCATGCTCTATAGCCCTCAGCCAGGACCTTTTCCAACCATCTGCATTGGGCCCGAGTCTGAGGGGGAGAATAGGCCATGCATACATTTGGGATTAATGCTTAGGCGTGAAGGAGCAGGTGAGTTGAGACTTTACCCATGCAGCATGCTGTGGTGCAAGGCCGGCTTTAGCAAATAGGTATCGCCTTTAGGACCTTATAAGTGTTTAGTTATCCAGCACAATATCCTTGATGCAACAACATCAACTGTTGCATGGCTAAACACTTATAAGGTCCCAAAGGCGAGACCTATTGGCTATGCTAATGCTTGTTTTTGTAGTTGGTGGGTGTCGACATACCACCATTTGGTGTCCCTCTGTGACGTCGACGTGCTTCCTCCGGAAGCTCCCACCTTTGGTCGCCATCTTCGGATTCTTTTTTTTTTTTTTAATTGTTCATCCTTGTTATATCCTCCTTTTCTCCTGTCTCATCTTTCTGGCGGAGGAGGGTGGGTTCGCTAGTGAATCCAGAAAATTCTTCAAGCTGCAAAACTACACCGACAGGTAAGAAACTATACGGTTTGCAGCGTGAATCTTTTCTGGATTCACTATGCTGTGCATAGACTTTGTAGCGGTTTGCTAGTCTTGTGGTGGTTGGGTGGAAGATGAGCATTGGTTTGTGAATATATGTTGTAAGGCCTTTTGTCCTACTTCATTTGAATATCCACACAGTAGTGCTTTGTGAACGTGTGTACTGAAGACCATGTTGCTGCTTGTCAAATGTCTTGAATAGGCGTATTTGCTAGAAAAGCGATTGTTGCTGCCTTTTTCCTTGTTGAGTGAGCATGTGGTGCTCCTTGCAATGTTTGACCTGCCTGTTTGTGGCATAACTGTATGGCCTGTGCAATCCATCTTGCAATGGTATTCTTTGTCACCGGTCTTCCGAGAAAACTGTTGGCAAATGATACAAAGAATTGTTTTGTTTTTCTGTATTCTTTGGTTCTTTCTATGTAACACATGACCGCTCTTCTTGCGTCTAGGGTGTGTAATGCCCTTTCTGCTTGTGATTTTGGCTTTTGAAAAAAGCTTGGTATTTGTATCGTCTGGTTTATGTGGAACCTTGATACCACCTTTGGCATAAACTGCGGGTCAGTTCTCATGACTATTCTGTCGTTATGTATCTGGAAGTAGGGCTCTTGTAGTGTTAGCGCTTGTAATTCACTTACTCTCCGTAGTGATGTAATAGCAACTAAAAACGCAGTCTTTAGTGTGAGCATATGTAGCGTAGCTTTATGCAGTGGTTCAAATGGTGCTTTTATCATTTGCGCGAGTACCAAATTGAGGTTCCATGCCGGTGGTGGCATCCTCTTTGGAGGTGCTATTCTCTTTGCTCCTTCTAGAAATCTCTTGACGATGTAGGATGTAAAAAAACTTTTCCCTGTCTCTCCTCTTGTGTACGCTACTATAGCCGCTAAGTGTACCTTTATAGATGTGTAGCTTAGTTTACTTTGTAGTAAATATGTTAAGTATTTTAGCACTGTTGATTCTCTTGTGATTTTCTTTGAAAGTTTTTCCTTAAGGCACCATTGAGAAAATCTTTTCCATTTGGCTGTGTAACACCTCCTTGTTGTAGGTCTCCTCGCTTCTCTGAGTACTGCCATTGTGCTCTCTGGTAGCTTGAGGAGCGCGAATTCTAAGTCCTCAGGTGCCATGCTGCCAGGCTTAGGCTCTCTGGTTCTGGGTGTAGCACCTTTCCGTTCTGCATTGTTAAGAGGTCCTTTCTTTTTGGAAGCTTGTGCATTGCTCCTTGAGTTATTTCCATTATCTGAGAGAACCAAGTCTGTCTGGCCCACTGGGGTGCTATGAGTATGAATGTCATGTGACTGAGCTTGCATTTGTTGATTACCCTGTGTGGTAGTGGTATCGGGGGAAAAGCGTAAGCAAATATCCCTGACCAGTCTATCCATAGCGCATTCCCTAGGGACTGTTTGCACAGTAGCCTGGACGCGAAGTGTTGGCATTTTGCATTGTGGGGAGTTGCAAATAGGTCGATTTGCGGGGTTCCCCATTTGTTGAATATCTTCTGTATCTCTGACTGATTTAACTCCCATTCGTGGGATGCTGAAGTTTGCCTGCTTAGCCTGTCTGCTTCTACATTGTCCTTCCCCGGCAGATGTATTGCTAGTAAGTCTATCTTCCTCGGGATCGCCTATCTCCATAGTTGTTGGGCTAGGGTTGAGAGTGCTAAGGACTGTGTCCCTCCTTGTTTGTTTATGTAAAACATGGTTGTTGTATTGTCTGTTTGTATCAGCACCCTCTTTCCGTAAAGTTCCTTCTGAAAGGCTTTTAAGGCCAGGAACACTGTTTTCAACTCCAGGAAGTTGATGTGTTTTACTGCATCCTGTGGCGTCCACAATCCCCTTACTTTCAGGTTGTCCATGTGCGCTCCCCATCCTTGCTGGGATGCATCTGTTGTGATGGTCACTGTTGGAGTTGGTTGTGTGAAAAGTCTCCCCTGTGTTATGTTCCTTGTGTTCCACCATGCTATTTCTTGATGAACTGTTTGTGTGACAACCACTAGATCCTCCCAACTCCTTGTTGCCTGTGACCATTGTTCTTGCAGCCATTCCTGGAATGGTCTCATGTGCAGTCGAATGTTTGGGACTAGATGAATGCATGAAGCCATCATTCCTAGCAGTTTCCCCACTGTCCTCACTGTCCGAGCTTGCCCCTTGTGGTATAGATGTGTCTCCTTAGGTATTGCTAATGTTCTCTTTTTGCTCGGGAATACTTTCCCTAGTCTCGTGTTGATTTCTGTGCCTAAGAACATTTTTACTTGCTCTGGTTCTGGTGGCGATTTGTCCCAGTGTATTGAGAAACCGAGTTGGACCAATGTTTGAATGACTTGCTGTATGTGTTGCCAGTCATCTAGGTATGGATATACATGAATTCCTTGCCTTCTTAGGTGGGCAGCTACTGCTGCTAGGCATTTTGTGAAGACTCTTGGTGCTGATTTCAGTCCGAATGTTAGCACCCTGAATTGGTAGTGTGTTCTGTTGATCACAAATCTTAATAGACCCTTGTGTTTTCTGTTCATGGGGATGTGCAAGTATGCGTCCTTTAAGTCTATAGTTGCCATGTAGTCTCCTGCCTGTATCTGAGGTATCACCTCTTGCAAAGTTGTCATTTTGAATTTTTGAGTCTTTATGAATTTGTTTAGGAACCTTAGGTCTAGTATTGGTCGTAAAATTCTGTCTACCTTTGGAATTAGGAAGTATGTGGAGTAAACGCCCTTGTTCCTTTCCTTGAGTGGTACTTTTTCTATGGCCTTTTTGCTCAGAAGTTCCTGTGCTTCTTCGAGCAACTGAGCTAGTTCTTTTGCTGAATGTTTTTTGTTGTTTGGCTTTTTGGTTGGAGGTTGTCTTGCAAGTTCTATGCATTAACCATATTGCATTATGTTTAATATCCATTTGTCTGATGTAATCTTCTCCCACTCTTGGAGAAAGTAAGTTAATCTGCCCCCTACTGGTGTAGCATGTTGGAGGAGTTGTTTGTTTATAGGTCCGTGATATTGTCTTGTGCCTGGACTCCGTAGCACCCTCTGAGTTGTTGTTTGAGGGTGTGCCAACTTTTGAGTGAAGTCACTTGGAGGTGGTTTGTGGTCCCCCTCTTTGTGTTTGGCCTCTTCCTCGAGGGCGCCCTCGAAAGGATTGCCTTCTCTGTTGGTATTGCCAACTTTGTTGTTGTTGGCCTTGTTGTTGTTGCCCATGGCTTGCTCCTTGGTAACCTTGCTGAAAGGTTTGGTGCGAGGCTACAGGTTGGTGGTTACCCCTACCTGCTGGTCTCCGTGAGGGTGCTCCTCGACGCATACCTCTGAATTGTAGTGCCCCCATGGACCTCGCTGTTTCGTTTTCCTTCTTCAATTCGTTTAATTTGTCGTCTACAGCTGTTCCGAATAGCTGTTCACCATTGAATGGGGAGTTCAGTATGTTATTTTGTACTTCCGGTTTGAAACCTGAAATTCGCAGCCAGGCATGTCTTCTTTCAGTGACCCCGATCATCATCTGTCTGCTAGATGTTTCTGCAGCATCTAGTGCCGACTTTAAACATGTGTTCGCCATGTTTTTCCCCTCTTCCACTAAGTGGTTTGCCCTTCTTTGGAATTGGTCTGGCAGGTGTTTCAGTAGTTCACCTACTTCCTCCCAATGCTGATATGCATGTCTGTTGATTAGTGCATTTGAATTTGCAATGCGCCACTGTATCGCCGCACTTCTTTCCACCTTTCTTCCCATGAGATCCATTCTCTTGTGCTCCTTGTCTGGTGGTGGACCAACATTGGTGGGTACATTAGCTCTCTTCCGAGCTGTTGAAGTTATAATGGAATCAGCTGGTACAGACCCCCTGATGTACATAGGGTCCTTAGAGGAATGCTTGTACTTTTTCTCAGCTCTTGGTGTGACTGCTTTGCATGTAGCAGGTTCTTTAAAGGCTTCCTTACCCTGGTCCAGTATACTTGGAAGGAATTGACTTCTGGTCTGTTTAGGCATCAATGTCTCTAGTAGAAAACATGATTGTGGCTTTTCTTCCTCCAATTGCACTCCATAAGTGCCTGCTGCTTTCTTTGGTATCGCTTTGTTCGCCCTAAGTTGGCAGGGTATGCCCAGACGTGGGTCCCTTGCTCACTTTGCCACTGGATTCAAGATAGCCTGGCTGATGAGGGTTTTGAACCCGAAACCGGTCCCAGGATGCTTGTTTCCGGTCCAGGGAAGACATGGCTTGGCAGTTCGGGCTGGACTGTTCCCATGAGGCACAGGGTCAGACTGATTTGCATATGGCCATGTCTGAACTGGGGTGGTAGAGTGAGCTAAAGAATGATGATGGATTAAACCCAGATCAGTTGACTGGGGGTGAGTGTTTGATTTGCTCTAACGCTCCGTACATCATCCCCTTTGGTATCGCTTTGTTCGCCATAAGTTGGCAGGGTATGCCCAGACGTGGGTCCCTTGCTCACTTTGCCACTGGATTCAAGATAGCCTGGCTGATGAGGGTTTTGAACCCGAAACCGGTCCCAGGATGCTTGTTTCCGGCCCAGGGAAGACATGGCTTGGCAGTTCGGGCTGGACTGTTCCCATGAGGCACAGGGTCAGACTGATTTGCATATGGCCATGTCTGAACTGGGGTGGTAGAGTGAGCTAAAGAATGATGATGGATTAAACCCAGATCAGTTGACTGGGGGTGAGTGTTTGATTTGCTCTAACGCTCCGTCCATCATCCCCTTTGGTATCGCTTTGTTCGCCCTAAGTTGGCAGGGTATGCCCAGACGTGGGTCCCTTGCTCACTTTGCCACTGGATTCAAGATAGCCTGGCTGATGAGGGTTTTGAACCCGAAACCGGTCCCAGGATGCTTGTTTCCGGTCCAGGGAAGACATGGCTTGGCAGTTCGGGCTGAACTGTTCCCATGAGGCACAGGGTCAGACTGATTTGCATATGGCCATGTCTGAACTGGGGTGGTAGAGTGAGCTAAAGAATGATGATGGATTAAACCCAGATCAGTTGACTGGGGGTGAGTGTTTGATTTGCTCTAACGCTCCGTCCATCATCCCCTTTGGTATCGCTTTGTTCGCCCTAAGTTGGCAGGGTATGCCCAGACGTGGGTCCCTTGCTCACTTTGCCACTGGATTCAAGATAGCCTGGCTGATGAGGGTTTTGAACCCGAAACCGGTCCCAGGATGCTTGTTTCCGGTCCAGGGAAGACATGGCTTGGCAGTTCGGGCTGGACTGTTCCCATGAGGCACAGGGTCAGACTGATTTGCATATGGCCATGTCTGAACTGGGGTGGTAGAGTGAGCTAAAGAATGATGATGGATTAAACCCAGATCAGTTGACTGGGGGTGAGTGTTTGATTTGCTCTAACGCTCCGTCCATCATCCCCTTTGGTATCGGTTTGTTCGCCCTAAGTTGGCAGGGTATGCCCAGACGTGGGTCCCTTGCTCACTTTGCCACTGGATTCAAGATAGCCTGGCTGATGAGGGTTTTGAACCCGAAACCGGTCCCAGGATGCTTGTTTCCGGTCCAGGGAAGACATGGCTTGGCAGTTCGGGCTGGACTGTTCCCATGAGGCACAGGGTCAGACTGATTTGCATATGGCCATGTCTGAACTGGGGTGGTAGAGTGAGCTAAAGAATGATGATGGATTAAACCCAGATCAGTTGACTGGGGGTGAGTGTTTGATTTGCTCTAACGCTCCGTCCATCATCCCCTTTGGTATCGCTTTGTTCGCCCTAAGTTGGCAGGGTATGCCCAGACGTGGGTCCCTTGCTCACTTTGCCACTGGATTCAAGATAGCCTGGCTGATGAGGGTTTTGAACCCGAAACCGGTCCCAGGATGCTTGTTTCCGGTCCAGGGAAGACATGGCTTGGCAGTTCGGGCTGGACTGTTCCCATGAGGCACAGGGTCAGACTGATTTGCATATGGCCATGTCTGAACTGGGGTGGTAGAGTGAGCTAAAGAATGATGATGGATTAAACCCAGATCAGTTGACTGGGGGTGAGTGTTTGATTTGCTCTAACGCTCCGTCCATCATCCCTTTGGTATCGCTTTGTTCGCCCTAAGTTGGCAGGGTATGCCCAAACGTGGGTCCCTTGCTCACTTTGCCACTGGATTCAAGATAGCCTGGCTGATGAGGGTTTTGAACCCGAAACCGGTCCCAGGATGCTTGTTTCCGGTCCAGGGAAGACATGGCTTGGCAGTTCGGGCTGGACTGTTCCCATGAGGCACAGGGTCAGACTGATTTGCATATGGCTATGTCTGAACTGGGGTGGTAGAGTGAACTAAAGAATGATGATGGATTAAACCCAGATCAGTTGACTGGGGGTGAGTGTTTGATTTGCTCTAATGCTCCGTCCATCATCCCCTTTGGTATCGCTTTGTTCGCCCTAAGTTGGCAGGGTATGCCCAGACGTGGGTCTCTTGCTCACTTTGCCACTGGATTCAAGATAGCCTGGCTGATGAGGGTTTTGAACCCGAAACCGGTCCCAGGATGCTTGTTTCCGGTCCAGGGAAGACATGGCTTGGCAGTTCGGGCTGGACTGTTCCCATGAGGCACAGGGTCAGACTGATTTGCATATGGCCATGTCTGAACTGGGGTGGTAGAGTGAGCTAAAGAATGATGATGGATTAAACCCAGATCAGTTGACTGGGGGTGAGTGTTTGATTTGCTCTAACGCTCCGTCCATCATCCCCTTTGGTATCGCTTTCTTTATGACTTGGTTGTACATCCCAATGTCATCTGGTGGAGAAGGCCTTGATGGATATGTGTCTACCACCTCTTCTGGTGACTCGGCGTTGAGATCTTGCCACTGTAGGTCTTGTGTCTCTGAAGTTGCCGAACCCTGATAGGTTTGGTCCTCTTCCTCCCCTTCGGCTTCGAAAAAGTATTCCTCTTCCTCCTCTTCTTCGACCGGTTCTGGGGTTGTCGGTGGCTCTAGTTCCTCGGCGTACTTTTCGGCGTCGGTCGAAATTTTCGGCGGAATTTTGAATTGTTTCATTTTTTCGTCGAAATCTTTCTTCCGTTGCTATAGCCAAAATCAAATGTTACGCTTCTAAGTTCACAGTTGCGGGCTATTATGGTCCAAATACAGGTGACACGACTCCTTTTAAGAACTTACTGTCGGAATTGTTAAACTATACAGATCCGCTACTATTACCTGGAGATTTCAATGTAGTTCTAGACCAGGTATTAGACAAATCACAAACGAGCAGATCTGTTCAAAACTTTAAAGTGAGAGCATTAATTAAGAACGCGATGAAACAGCTAGCGTGGTATGATGTCTGGAGGACAAAAATGGGCAATGAGAGGTTATACCTTTCATAACAAAAAATACAGACATAAGTCTAGACTAGACTACTTTCTTCTGAATGCAGCTTTAAAACAGTGGGTCCAGGATGTCAAACATGTGGGAGAGCACTTGTCTGACCACTCAGCAGAAGCCTTAACACTTAAAGTCCCAATCAGACCGACCTCCAGGAGATGGACATTAGAGCGTGCCATTCTTTTGGAGGAAAGCACAACTGAGAAGTTAATTTTGGAATCAGAGAGCTTCTTTCAGACGAACCTAGGCACTGCCCCGATACAAGTGGTCTGGGATACGTTTTTTTAAGGGGTCTAATAACCTCTATACAATCTGCTAGATACAAAAAATATAAAGCAGAAATAGAGGGAATAGAAAGAGAAATACAGGAAATAGAGTATGACCTCAATACACAGCAAAGTAATCCACTGAATGTAAACATCTCTCCAAAATTAGAATCTCTCAAATCAGACCTAGCGGCTGTCCTAGAGTTAAGGCTAAAAAAGAAATGGCAAGCCAGTAAAATAGCTCACTTCGAGTATGGGGAGAGCTGCGGGAAGCTTCTGGCATGGAAGACTAAACAAGATCTGGCTAGAAGCACCATTAATGAGATAAACTCAGATGTTCTGGGAGTTGTACTTAAGACCCCGAATGATATTGAAAAAGCCTTCCAGTCACATTTTGAGAAAGTCTACCATGAAGATTTAGTTGTCCAAGAAATAGAAATAAGGAATTGGTTGGGCCAGACGCCTTTAAACAGAATTACTGATGATAAATCTCGGAATATGGATATGCCGATTTCGAGGGTTGAGATCAGAAAGGCTATAATATCGGGTAAATCTGGGAAAGCCGCAGGCCCAGATGGACTGTCTGCGTGAACTATACAAGGTTTTAAAAGAAGTTCTTATTCCTGTCATGACGTTACTATTCTCACAAATTTTTGAAGAAGGCGGAGATATACCACCTTCATGGAACGAAGCAACGGTAGCGTTAATTCTCAAACCCTCTAAATCACCATGTTCATGCGATTCATACCGGCCAATCTCTCTGCTCAATATAGATTACAAGATTTTCACAAAAATATTGGCAGAGAGATTGAAAGGGGTGGCAGAGAATTTAATACATCGAGATCAGAAGGGGTTTGTTAGAGGCAGGGGAAGAAGAGACCTTACCTATAACTTGGTTGGAACAATAGATGTAGCGACTCTACACAAAATCCCCCTGGCTGTAATAATAACCATAGATGCCACGAAGGCTTTTGATAGAGTAAATTGGACCTATTTAAAATACATATTAAAAGAAAGCAATTTAGGAAAAAAAATTGTAGGTCAATTTCTTTGATTTATAAGGTCCCTACAGCCAGAATTTTAGTAAACGGCAATCTTTCTGACTCAGTTAAAATCCAGAGAGGCACTCGCCAGGGCTGCCCGCTATCTCCAATGCTTTTTAACTTGTATATCGAGCCGCTGGCTGAAAAGTTTAGAACACACCCTAAAATACCCTCGTTTAAATTCAGAGAATGGGAGAAAAAGGTGGCATTATATGCCGATGATCTCATGATATACACGACTAATTTAAATATTACAATTCCGTTAATATATCAAGAAGCACAGAAGTTTGGACAGATTTCCGGATATGAAATAAATGTAGCTAAAACTGAATGCATGGTCTGGCATTTGGGAGACTGTGTCTATCCAACAAAAAACAATAAGATATCTAGGAATATTGATCACTCAAGATATTGATAAAATTACAGAAATGAATCTTCATAAAGTTGGGAAAGAAATACAAAATTCCATAACAGGTTGGGCCTACCTACCTCTGACTCTGATTGGTAGAGTTAACTTAATAAAAATGATGCTGTTGCCAAAAATTATCTTTCTACTACAAAATATCCCGTTAGCATTTAATGAGAAAACCTTGAAAACTATTCAGTCAAAACTAAAAACCTTTATTTGGGCCTCAAAAGGAACTCGAATATCGTAGAAGACGCTACGAAGGGAAAAAGATAAAGGAGGGCTATGCCTCCCGGATTTAGTTTTATATGCAAGGGTATTCTCTTTGAGGGCAGGAAAAATGCTTATGGACATACCAGATGGTTCCGATATCGGTGTAATGTTTAAGGAGATGCTTCTGGATGTGGAGAGTGGAAGCCAGGGCTTCTTATATAAATTTGGAGATCCAAGATTTTTTTTAAAAGTCCGCTTAAAAATACTATACAGTTTAGTAAGTACTTGGGCCAAGTTCAAGAAAACTTTAAGAATTAGCTATTTTAGTGCTCTCGCTCCCATTTGGAACGCACCAGGCTCACCAGGATGGACTAAAGACATTCTATCAACCCCCTTAGTCAAAGCAGGAATTCAGCGATGGGGTCAGCTAGTGCCGAACGGAGCTTTGTTATCTTGGGAGGAGTTGAACTCATTGGTCGATAAAGAACTATGTAAATGTAAATATTGGCAAATAAAAAGTTGGTATCAAACTGTTGGGATGGATGTGGGCATATCTAACGAACTGAAAACGATACTATTAAAGAAAACTACAAAGAAAAAAGAGGTGGCGACTCTAAACTGGTTACTTCTTGACCTGGAAGAGGGTGAATTTAAATTACCAACGAAGCTGTGGGGAGAGAACTTGCCTGGCTGCAACCTCGAAGATTTATGGCAAGTATCTCACGACATTCTACATACGACAGTGCAACCTGCAAATTTAAAAAGAAACCATATCTTTTGTATTCACAGGGTGTATTGGACTCCTCTTAAGCTCTCAAAATTTACGAATGGTCCAGTGCCAAAGTGTCCAAAGTGTCTCCAGATCAATGCGGACGACATCCATTTGTTTTTAACTTGCCCAAAGCTATATCATTTTTGGGCGGAGGTAAATAGTGGTATGGAAGGCATTTTTGGTATAAGCACTCAGGTAAGCATAAATTTAGTTTTCTTTGGATTGTTTCCACATTACGAGTTTATGTCAAAAGGGGAAAATAGATTATGTTTATACCTGATCTTAATTGCACAAAGGGAAATCTGCAAAAAATGGGTTAAAGATATTTCTCCAACTTTCTTGGATTGGGTGATATCTATTAAATACACAATGAAGATGAATAGAGCTAGATTGAATAAATATAAGAACAACAGAAACGATTTTTGGGGCCCATGCAAAGAATGGCTGGACAGCTTGGATCAATAAAATGAAAGTAGTTTAAATCAGTCCAATGATTAAGCCTTTACACTAAACTTACTAAATCTCTCTGGTTTCTGTGAGGTGCCCCGAGAGATACTGAACCAATCTGTAGAGAGGACCTGTGTAAAGCATATCCATCTAGATATAGAGCTCTCCAGTTGGCGCCAGTTGAGAGGGGGGCCATAGGAGTAATTCGAACAAGCTCTGAATTTATCTGATGGCGAATAAGGACAAAAAAAAAAAAAGAAATCTTTCTTGCGTTGCAAGATACTCGCCATTTCGGCTTCGAGCCTTTTCCTTTTCTTTTCTAGCTCGGACGCTTGTGTTTTGGCGTCGGGATTTTCGCCTTTTCTCTTCGAGCTTGACGACGTCGCGGTCGAAGCTTGTTTTACCCTTTCTTTTTTCGACGTCGAAGACTCTTTTTCGTGAGTGTCTTTCGATGGCTTTGTCTTTTCTTGGGTTTTCGCCATCTCAGAGTCCTTGTCTAAGGAACCGACGGACTGTTTTTCTTTGGACGCACTTGGGGTCGTCGAATGTTTTGACACCGAGGCTGTTTTCGAGGACTTAAGAGTCACTCTTTCGTGGTTCGGCTGACTTTTTGGGGGTCGATGCTTCTCTTACCTCCTTCGGAGTTTTCTTGTCGATCTTGACGACTGGGACGTACGCGTCCTCTTCTCCTTCAGGCCCTTCAGCGACGTTGTCCTCCTCTTCGCTGGAGGGGCCCAGGTCTCGAAGCGACGGTGGTGGTCCTTGACCCTGCATGCTGTAATTTGCTCTTCTCTGTCTCTCTCTTACCCTCAAAGTTGTTGGGGTGAACGCTGGGCATGCGTTGCAATCTTCGCTTCGGTGGTCCAGCGGCAGGTAAAGGTTGCAGACTGGATGCTGATCCTTCTGTGCGTACTTGTGGTGACAATTGTCGCAGAACTTGAATGGTGTCTTGTCCATTACCGTGCACAGGGAGCCCCCTGTATGCGCATTCTTCGAATGACGTCGAAGTTTTGTCTCTTCCTCTTCACTGTGTCCCGGTTCCCAGACTCGAAGACCGGTACGTCAAAGAAGTTCTTCTCATGTTGATTTTGTTTATTTTCATCGATTCTTCTCTCCAATCTTCTGGAGCTCCTCCCGTATTGATCCAGACCCAACGGCGGAAAAAAAGAATCTGAAGATGGCGACCAAAGGTGGGAGCTTCCGGAGGAAGCACGTCAACATCACAGAGGGACACCAAATGGTGGTATGTCGACGCCCACCAACTACAAAAAAAAAAAGAGAAGAAATACTACAATTCCGGACCCAACCACTAGATGGCGGAATAATGCACAGCATAGTGAATCCAGAAAAGATTCACGCTGCAAAACTCATTGATTCCTCCTGTCTAAATTATAAAAACTACCCACTCTCATCTGTCGACCACCTCACTCTGTTTCTCTTTTGCAGCATAAATATGTTCCCATACTTCCTCCTCCTTTATCCAAAACTATGATATGTGTTAGTGTGGGGTGATGAGTGAAGCTGTGACATTCATTGCAAGCCTCGATGTTGACAACACAGAGAACAAAGCTCATGAACATCAGTATCTATAACAGTCCAGAGAACCCTGGCGCAAGAGGTATTAGTGTGCCATTGGCATTTTTTGTGGATATATAGGCATGGGGAATTACAGAGCAACCATCACCAAAACACTAACAATATCTTACAGAGCACTGCACATCTATAATACGTTACACACATACTGCTATGATGTTTGGCAGGTTTAGTCACATTATCAAAGCAAGATTATGATCAATACTCACAAAGATGGCCTCACCATCAACCTGCCCCTGAAAAAAAAGTTTGAAGAATAATTGGTGTTTGGTTATCCATCAGTTATATAGGTTCAATTGATATATCATGCAGATGTAATCAATAGATCACTTAAGGTATTTGTTAGGTTGTTGACTGGATGGAATGAAGATTACTACTTACCAAATTTGATGCAATCGGTTGTTGTATTATTTCTTTACAAAGCACGATTGAAGACTATAATTCTGTCAATTGCATTTGTAACATGTGACACCATTTACAAGGAAATAAATTACATCTTTAATGATCTATGGAACACCTGTGTAAGATTTGCAAATGAACACCAGTCTGAATGTAGATGTTTTAACTGTCACCTAGAATTTGTAAATACTAGATTAAAAGTTGAGGAACAAATGGAAAGACTTGGTGCCTGGTTTTCTCTCTCCAACAAGAACATTTGCTGAGTCATAAACCAAATACACTGCATTCAAATAACATATATAAATTTGCTACAATCCAAGTATGTAAAAAAAATTGTAAACGAGAGAAAGAATATAGATGTAGTATAATTCAAATGTATTTAAATAAATCCTGATGACAACCTAAATAGTGATCAAACATTGGAAATATCTTCTGAAAGAAGATGCATGGGACCAGCTTCTGTCAAGTCTTTTAGGATAGGCCCATTGATGTATCCCCCGTTGTTACATACATTGTCCCATCCACACGACAATAACGATTCGAAAGAGGTGACCTTTTACCTAGTAGCTTGCTCCTGTCTCCTCGACACCAGGCTCTAAGTATTCTAACATAATCCCTGTACCTGACGTACATAAACATGTCCCCAGGCACGGCAGATTTATTCTATATAAGGTCACCACTTTTTTTCATCCTCGGCCAACAGCCAGCTGTGCATGATCACACTTGTTTAGAAAAGCATTGGTGATTGTTTTCAAAACATTTATGATTGTTTTCAAAACATCCATGGTTGATTCAAAAACATATCGATTCTAGAAACAAGCATTGGCATAGCCAATAGGTCTCGCCTTTGGGACCTTATAAGTGTTTAGCCATGCAACAGTTGCATAACTAAATACTTATAAGGTCCCAAAAGCGAGACCTATTGGCTACACCATTTGCTTGTTAGTTTGCTATAATCGCGGCACCCGCCCTTTACTTTTAACATTAAAAGTAAAGCGCTTTAACATTAAAAGTAAAGCGCCGGTGCCGCGATTGTAGCAAAAGTAAAGAAATAGAAAAATAATCTATTTCTTTACTTTGCTATATCGCGGCACCCGCGCTTTACTTTTAATGTTAAAGTAAAGCGCCGGTGCCGCGATTGTAGCAAAAGTAAAGAAATAGATTATTTTTCTATTTCTTTACGCTTGCTATATCGCGGCACCCGCGCTAAAGTAAAGCGCGGGTGCCTCGATTATAGCAAAAGTAAAGAAATAGAAAATAATCTATTTCTTTACTTTTGCTATAATCGAGGCACCCGCGCTTTACTTTTAACGTTAAAGTAAGCGCGGGTGCCGCGATTATAGCAAAAGTAAACAAATAGAAACAAGCATTGGCACGGCCGCAAAGCCGCGAAAGTGATCGCGATGCACTTAATGACCCGTGACGGAGGAAATACAGATGGTGGCTGCGCGCGTGCACGCTCGCGTGAACGCAAGCTGGTCGCCAGCAAAAGCCACTGCTGTTTGCACTTCCAAAACCCGCTTACTAAAACTCTCGCCGAGAGCAGCGCTAAGCGCTGGCTCAGGCGAGACCTAAAAAGGACCCAGGAAGCAGCCCTGTCTAATACCTTTTGTCACCTTGAATTTGTCTGTGCATTCAGATAAGTCAAACGTTTCTCCAAGACTTTGTTAACCTTGCAGGGCCCAAAGGCCAGGACCCTATGCTATATATCATAGTAGTGAGTAGTGCCAGAGAAAAGAGCGTGCAGATGGCAAGAACTGGGTGTCCGAGAATGCGCCTACTGTGGCTTAGGGAGTTCGGTGATGTTCATTAGAACTATGACAGCAGTGCCAAAAGAAGGCGCGTTTAGAACCCTTGCAGCGTTAAGTATTAAAGGAAATGCAGGTAGCTAGAAATGGGTATCAGAGGAAAATGCACACAGAAAGAGAAGGGCATGTACAGATGGTGTGTAGCGCCGAGTAGAACAGCAGCGAGTGGTGGGGGGAGGAAGGAAGGCAACAGAAGGAAGGAGCTACAAATGGGTATTAGAAAAGGCTGTCCAGCACTGAAGGAAGTGAGGAGCTGTTCATCACTGAAACGACAAGTGTCGAAGAAAGGTGCCTATAGATGGCCCACTACAGAAAAGGGAGCGTGGGGCTGGCTGTGCATCACAGCAGCAAGTAGTTTCAGAGGAAGCTGTGTGCAGAGAGCAGATACCTTGTATGTCAGAGGAAGAAATGTGCAAAAGGTGGGCTGCATTGGATGTCCGGGAAAGAAGAATGCAGAACGTGGCCTACACTGCATTCCAAGAAGGCTAGTCCAGAACGTGTGTAAGCACTTAAGGGAAAAGCGGGGCTGTGCATCATAGCAGCAAGTAGTTTCATAGAAAGGCGCATGCAGAAGGTGGCTGGCTACCTTGAGGTCGAGAGAAAGAAGCGCACAAATGATGGCCAGCTTTGGATGTCAGAGGAAGGAGCATGCAAAAAGTGGCTAGCAACAGGTGTGAGGCAAAGGCACAAACAGGAGGACCACTTCAGTGAAGGATAGGGTGTATGGCTGTGCATCAGAGCAGGGAGTAGTATCAGAGGAAGGCACGAGCAGAAGGTGGTCAGTAGGTGTCACAGGAACGCACGTGCAGAATCTAGCTTCGAGTGGGTTTCAGATGAAGCCAGGCAACCGTAAAGGGAGGGCAAAACCGTGCAGTATATCAGCGAGTAGATTCAAAGGAAGACGCGCGCAGAAGGTAGTCTGCTATGAGAGTAAGAGGAAGGTATGTGCAGAAGGTCTCCTGCAGTGAACAGAGAACGTGGGCATAAGCGGGTGCGAGGAAAACGTGCACGCGATGTCCGGTAGTAAGGGGCTATGCGCCACAGCATTGAGTAGAGTCAGAGGAAGGCAGGCGCTAAAGGTGCGTTCAGCAGTGAAGGATTGCAGCGCTGTGAATCGGCAGCGAGCATTGTCAGAGCTACGACTGTGCCTGAGGTGGCAAAGGAAGAAGCGTGCAAAAGGAGGCCAGCGTCGAGTGTCTGAGGAAGACACGTGCAGGAGGCAGCCAGTAGTGGGTGCCAGAGGAAAGATACTGCAGAAGATTACCGAAAGTGGAGGAAGCACGGTGCTGAGGATTACACCACCAAGCAGCGTCAGAGGAATGTACGTACAAATCGTGGCCGCACTCACCCAAAGATGCATCATGTCAGACGTGAGCCCCTGTATCAGCAGTGACGGGCCCCTTGCAGGCTGGCCCGCGTATACTGCATGCAAGGCGTGAGAGTTCAGGAACAGCAGTACCAGCAGAGTCCCCTTCCTTCATGCAGGACACACTACCACCAAGCCGAGGGTCCCACGTGGGAGCTGTGCCACAACGGAGCAGCCGTCTCCACAGGACCGAATATTGGATGGACCCACGAGGAGTAAGATAGGGAAGAGCCCACTCTGCTCAGGGCCCTGCACACTATACAGAAAGAAAAAGGTCCCACACAGTGAGAGTTCAGTAGCACTAGGGAAGCGCGCCCTCCTCGGCACAGGATACACTACAATCAAGGCACGGAGTCCACGAGGATGAGTTCAGGTGCGAAAGAACTCCCCTAGGAGCCGGGTGCGCGGCAGCTTGAAGAAGGGAAGCTCGCGAGGGAAGGACGTCAGCAGCTGCGCAATCAGATGGCGCACAGGAGGTAAAGACCCCGGAACGAGCTCTGTCCTTAAGGTTGTAGGGTCAACTACACCGTATGCTGCCGGACCCTCAGCAGCAACGCCAGCACGGAACTGCCACAAATGACACTGCATTAACTGCTAACTCACTGCACACTCTCACAACCGCCCTTACGCCCCGGGGGAACCGCCGAGCACTGACAGATCATTACAGAGGCAGGCCAGGGAGCAGGGCGGGACGCCTGGGCGAGGCAGGTACAGGGGGGTGGGGAACTAAGACGGGTACAGGGAGAGAGGTACAGCAAACGGGAAAAGGGACTACAGGGAGAGCGGCACCCAGGTACATGGAGGAGGCGAAGGAAGCAACGCAGGTGTGGAAGAGGAGAGACAGGTAGGGAGCCCCACGAGAAGGGGAAGGGGGTGCAACATGTAGAGAAAACGGGCATGGGACAAGTACAGTAAGATAACGGCAATTACAGGGCAAGAACGGAAAGCAAAACAAGCATTGGCCGTGCGAGACGCGCTCTGTTGAGGGGGAGGGGGAGGAACGGGAGAGCAAGTGACGCACGGCCGCGCGGCCCCGAGACGCGCTCTGTGGTGGGGGAGGGGGAGGAGCAAGTGAGAGGAAAGCCAGATGGCGCCTGGAGCATGCGAGGAATGCGCGTTACTGTGCGCGTACCCGCATGCTCTAGGCAAGCCAAAAAAGCTGTGGTCGCATTTCTGAAAGCCCACTGACTAAATGTCTCGCCCAGACCAGCGCAAGCGCTGGCTCAGGGCGAGACCTAAAAACCCTGGAGTGACCACTTTAGTATAAAAGACTCTCACTCCCCCCTACAAATTAGAGGAGAATTCCTTCCAGGCTGACACAGGGGATCCTGCATGCCGAATCTTCGACAAGCAGCGCTTTGACATCCCTTGCGGGTTGTCATCCTCGATGCAGAGACGGGGTCCTTCATTCTAAACCATCAGGTGAAGGGGCTGGTTCATCCCTAGGGGTTTCTTGGCTACAGATACACATATCTACACATATATACACCTACACCTCTAGGTTAGGCTAGGTACATTTTAGTAAATTACTTAGGGTGCGCATTTTAGGAATATGCAAGTGCTACTGTTTTTATCTGAACTGTTTCTGTTCATCTTATTAGCACTATGGTAGAAATGTATCCACTATTCACTATATTGGTACTAGCAATCGCTTTTGTATGCTTCTGTCTCCTGATTGTCGCAGTACATATGTTTTACACAAGACTGTCGCTGGACCAATAAATACTTATTGAAACGTCCTAATCGCCATCCTGTGTATTTTCAGAGAGAAAGCAAGCACGAGTGTCTGAGCGAAACGTACTGTACTGTTTTCCACGATCCCTGAGGAATTAGGGTTGTCATGTTCAGTGGTTGCCAGAGACTACCTACACCACTGTAGAATACAGGAGGTGGTAGTGGCACTGTAGAGCTAGCTGGTCTAACGGCTGACATATTCTGTGGGGGTGTCCGGAAGCAGTAGGGACGCCAAGCCCTCAGTTTAGGTCATATAAAATGTGCAGGTCCTGGGGGATTCCTAGGATCTACATGACGCTTCTACAAGCTAGCTACCTCTTTAATAGTACCCCGTTTTTGGGGTGTAGTTAATTGTCTGATATTTGCAAAAACAGAGTAGAGTTCCCTTTCTTCCCATATCTCTCTACCGCTTCTTGGATAAGACTTTTTTCAGGAATAGATGAAGGTGCAGAACAAGGGTCCCTCTTTGGGGCTGGTTCTCCGCCTCATGGAGTCTCGAATATTTATTTCTTGCTGGAGGAAGTGACTGAAGCTGTTCAGTGGCTATCTAGCCAACAAGGCACCAGACCCTGATGGGATTCCTCCAGACCTTTATATTTCTGTCCCTGGGGTGTGGGCTCCACTCAGTCCAAACAAACAAATGCTGCTGTAAAAGTGCAGATCTCAACATCATGGTCACAATCCACTATTATTCCGGTCTTTAAGAGGGGTGACAGAAGTAAACCTCATTGTTATTGACCTATTTCTCTCAGCAAACCTGTGGTAAAGGCCATAGGAGGGTCGTTCTCAACAGACTAAAGATTTGGGCTGAGGAAAATCGAGTCAAGTCAGACCTGCAATATATGCGTTCAGGCCGGAGTTGGGAACCATAGATCAGGGTGTTAATCTTTATCTTCTGGCCAATAAATATACAGTGGGTACATTGGGGTCCATTCGCATAGCTTTTATGGGCCTCATGTTTGCTTTCGACCATTTTAATCAGGATAAACTGTGCATTGTTTTATTGACCCAGGGAGTTGACACAGGCGTTGTTTATATTCTTAGGGATCTTTATTCCAATATGTACGTGGTAGTGCACTACAATGTTGATGGCTCCCGTACTGAGGCTTTTGCAAATCAATGTGGTGTCAGACAGAGTTGTATTCTTGCACCCTTTTGTTTACTTTATATATTAATAATCTTGAATCTTGCTTCAAATCACATTGATTTGCCCCAGGTAGGTAGAAGCTTTGTACCGGTATTATTATATGTGAATGACAGTGCTTTTGGCAAGAATGGCATCAGGCCTGCAATGTCTGCTTGATAGTTTTGTTACTTTTATAGATTCTTTGGAAGTGACGGCTAACTATTCAAAGTCATTCATGATGGTGGCAGGCCCAAGATCTACCAAGACCTGTAAATGTTAAGTTCACTGTAGGGGAAATCTTGAGGGTAGACTTCTTTACCTATCTGGGTATTTTGTTTGATCGGGCAGGTGCATGGCCCCCTATCCTACGGGCAAAGAAAAATCTTTATTCAGGGTCCATCATCTCAGTTTTTAATTTTACCTCTAAACTGGGGAGCAGATTGTCAATCGCGATGCTTAAAATATATCAGGCTAAGTGTGTTTCTCTTATGACTCTGATATCTGGGGCTACATAGGTTTGCTCAAGCCTACAGTCAGTCGAAATGCAACTTACCAGGAAGTTGCTGAGCCTACCTAAGACCACTCCCTCCTTTATAACTCATCAGGAGTTAGGTCTAACATATTTGCCTGACACCCTTGGGGGCAGATTTTCAAAAAAGTCCTGCAACTCAGCGCAGCAGCCAAAAATGTGGTGCTGCATTGCATGACAGGGAGGGAGCAGGAGAGCGCCATATCTACAGATATATGGGCCTCCGCTTCCCTCACCCTAGTGCCGGTGCTGATTTCAGCCATAGCGCTAAGGTGCATGCCTGAGTCTAGCATAGGTTTTGTACAGGAAGGGTACCCTTCCTGTACAAAATACTATGCCTAGACAAGTTCAAACACTTTTCTCACTTTTTATGTGTGCTACACAGTGCTGTACGCATGCAAAGTAGGAAAAAAAAGGAGAAAAGAAAACATTTCTCCTCTTAACGCCTGCTTGCAGATGGCGTTAACATTCAACGCTGAACCCTGTCTACAATTGTTTGTAGATAGGGTTTTGTGTCAAAAGCCATGGGTGGCAGCATGGGAACGCCCATGTACCACCCATGTAATGCCCCCTTGGCACTAAGTAACGCAAGCAATGCTTCGATTTGCGTTACTTGTAGGGTACTTTCCAATACAAATAAGTTTTGCGCTGGAAAGTAAATTGGTAAAAAAACATTCTGTGCTGGTTAGCATCACTTTTGTGATACTAACCCAGCTCATTATGTTTGAAATTCCACCCCCAAGTCTTTGCCCATTGTTATGGTGGCTAGTACTCTGGATGAAAAAAGAATCAGGCCTTAATTGGACCATACTAAGGGATTGGCTAAGGCTAGATAGGGCGATGCATATCCATTGGCTGAAATTTAAGACCTTATTTTCAGCACTAGGTCACCCAGAACCTTTTAATCACCCAGAGAACATTATCAAAAGTGATGCAGGGTGGGTCAAAAAGCATTTAATGCTTCTAGATCTCATGGTAAGGAGAGCTTGGAGTTGCTGAAGCCGATGGTTCGGGGTACGTTGTGTTAAAGACCACCTGGCAAGCCAAACCATATCTATCCTTTAACACTAATGCTGACCATCAGTTTTTATTAGCCAGATTATGTCTGAAAATGTTACACTGTCTTTTGGCAGTGCTTAAAGGGTGGACTCAAAGTTGTCAAAATCAAATCTTTACAACAAACTCACAAACAAGACAGACTACCTAGTACTGAAAATCAGAGATGGGAGTCTAAAGTCAACTTGTGGTGATGAGGTTGCTGCCTACTTATTTTGATGCCAGGTAGGATGATGTTATAAGATTTGCACTGGAACCCTACTCTCAAGAGTAGATGGGAAGATGTTATTGCAGACATCAGAAAATCTATTAAAAAAATTGTCCTGAACTAAACCAGTGGACCCACAAAGTTTTTGGCAGCAGGTGTCAATTTATTGACATCTATTGCGTTATTTGGATGCTTGAAATGGAAAATGAAGTGCCAGTAAGGGTAACACTCTGACAATTAGTGTGGGGAGTCAAAGAGTAAAAGGCAGAACGTAGGAAAGGCATACCATTTTGGCAACAAGGTAATCTGATATCTTGAAATTGACTTTAGATAGATGGCCACGAGGTTTGATATGAATGAGGGATATTACGAATTAATAGAAAGTGATGTCGGACAGCATTAAGTGACAGGTAGGTATTGTTATTAGTAAATATGAGGCATCTCAGAAACAATAACAGTACAATCTGCAAAGGGATATTATGCTATTTAATAAAACAGGATTTGGGGATTCGAGATGTTCTGAGCACTGCGATATAAGAAACAAACTGGGTAAGTTTGTAATGAATACTACAGTAGTATGTTAACCAATTACAGCATGTGTTCTTATACTAGATTAAATGAGAAACAAGTTATTATCATCTAATTATGTTCCTTACTTCATCTTGTGTAATGATATTCAAGGCAACATTGTAGTCCTTTTAGGTATTTTCGCTTGTACACCTGATTAAGTTTAACGTGAAATGAATAGCAAATACCGTGAGCTAGATGAAAGATTATTTTAGATAAATATTTTCTGATTCCAAACTGGTCTGGCCTAAACTGGAAAATACAATAAATTAAAAAAGGTTTTGTAAACACACTCCAAGAGAAATGTGAGTTGAATAATAATGAACAACGAATGAGTACTATCTACTGAGCAGCGGATTAACAAGTCCACGGTTCACATTTTGTTATAACAACTTGGATTTAATGTAGATAGTTTATTAGGCTCTAGTTGCTGGAGCGCCACACCACTTCACCCAAACAAAGATTAAATTGAAAATATAAAATATCTCTGAGAGGAACTAAGGACAGTGAGTTCTACTTCCAGGAGGCTTCATTTTGACAGCCCATTTGATACCAGTAATCTGAATTTCAGGGGACACTGCTAGGGATGGGGTTGCTGTTAACAGCAGGCATCAGTCGTCGCTCGAGTTAAAGCTGTAGAACTAATGGGCACACATGAGCTGGGTGTGTGCCAAGTGCATTTTGAATAAGGGCCCAAACACACAGCATTAAACTCCCACTCACAAAATGCTCAGCTCTCGTTTGAAAATAAGGGATCAATCAATATATTATGGAAGAACTGATCAGATCTACTCTGTCCTTGGCCAGGTTATGCCAATGTTCACAGACTCGGATATTAAATAAACGCTACAGAAAGGTGAAGATTACAGAGGGGCTTTGGTTACAAAATGTATATTGTAAGTACAGAGACTCACCATCATGTCCAGACTGAGAGGAGCATCATGTGATAGCTGCTTCAAGGGTTTGCCTTTCTCGACCTCGGTATAAAATACCTGAAAACAACAGAATATAATATTTATGTCCAATAAACCTGTGGCGCTAACTTATGACAATTAGCATATTAGTAAGTGATGCTGTCACAAGGTAAAACTAATATTATGCCGAGCATAAATCAAGAATGAACTTCGACTCCTTAAATATTGCTCATTATAATGTTAAACGATTATTTCAAATAAGGGAAAGATACAGCAGAGTATGAGTGCTTTTATTGCCAAATCACAAGGCTGGTTTAATTAAGTAGGTATTAATAACCTCTAGCTGACTGATAGAATTCTGAATTGCTGTTCACTGGGCAGAAATGTTCATAAGAACGAAATTCCCAAAAAAAGAAAAATAGAAAAAATACCAACTTAGAAGTTCCATTACTCTTAGGCCATATGCTCCTTTATCTTAGCAAATACTCAGGAAACTGGCATTATATATCAGACTTCTCTGTAAGGCATGCAGGGACTTGTGCATGTAGACACCTTCCCCCTGGTCTCTGCTCACATGAATTCCTGAAGAATGACACTCCTGAAGCAGAAGGGAGGAGACCTAGACACCGAAGTGGTGAATGAGGAGGCGTGGCTCCTTAGAAATGATATTAGGTCCTTTTGCTGAGAGGAGCTGTTGATTAGTCGGCCTGAGCACTGCCATTTGGTGGATGGTGGGGGTCAAGGGTAGGACAGCAGCCTCTGCTGAGAGAAGGGCCCTTTCGGTGAGGCCAGCTTTTTGTCTCTTTTGTATTCACTATTCAGTGATGCTGTAAATAGACAAGTGTAGAAAGCTCACATCTCCATGTGCCTTTTTTGTGGGTACCCCAGGCTGCACCTTCCCACTCATCACTCTACACTAAGGCTGTGTATGGATAACGGCCTAGAGAGGTCAGACAAAAAGACAACTGACTCGAACCGGTTCTGAAAGTGCAGACACAGAATCTCAATCCCCTGTCTGCTATGAAGGCATAAACGTGAACTACTTTCTGGTACAGTTCCATGTTCTCTTTGACCAAGGAAAGTAGTGCTCCATAGCAGTGGCGTAATGAAAGTTCAGGGGGCCCCCCTGCATAGTACATGGAGGGGTCCCCCTCCAGACTCACTCAGGAGCTCTCAGGCCAGGGTACTGTGCTGTGAGGGCCCCCTGGAGCTCGGGCCCAATGCACTGCGAGGGCTGCGAAGGCCTTTGTTACGCCACTGCTCCGTAGAGTACTTAGCAGATTGCTGTGGAACCAGAGCTGGTGTCTGCCTGACATCTAGCTTTCCAGTGGTGAGGGAACACCACCTAGAGCCTTGCGTTGCTGGAAATAGCGTACCCTCTGACCTAAAGCATCTTGAAGTCAAGCTGCTGCTGAGAAAGGGAAGGAGCCTGCCAACTCTGCAGAGGTGTGATGAATCTGAAGAGCAAGAGCAGATTGGCAGGTTGACCCCCAGTGGTGTGAGCCCATTGTCCAAAGGAAGAAGGAGGGGAGCGATCTGTGGGTCCAGAGAACTGTTGAACACAGACTTTCCACCCAAAAGGTTCCAGGCAGGAACTGCACATGAACCATGACCGAGCAGACTGAGTCACTACACCAGAGAAGAGTGTCTGTGTGGACTTTGCTGTTACATCAGAGAAGCGTGACTGATTGGACTGAGCCACTACACCAGAGAAGTGTGCCCGCAAAAACTGCACTACTATAACAAGGGAAGTGTGCCTGAGTGCATTGTGCTGCTCCATTCCAAAGAATGTGGCTGAGGTAGGGTTATGGCGTTACAAGGGCTGTGCCGAGGCAGACCATTACCTTTGACCTACGTGGCTCAGCATGACTCATCAAAGGCCAGAAGTGGGGACGTCATGAACCAGAGGACTGCATAATTTCCAGATCCCTGAATATCAGCAAGTACTCCAGGCAGCGACTTTCACTGAGCCTGAAATGGCTTTGCTGAATGCAGGAGGAACCTTCAGAAGGCGCATTGCCTCTCTGAAGAGGAAGAAGGAGGATGCATGCTGCCGGTCCCTTCTGACTGCTTGAAAAGGACTAAGGTGCAGGCTGTGGTGAGAACTAAGAAATGGGGACTGTTGTAACATTTGATGTATATATATTCACTGAAAAAACAAAGGTTAAAGTGACAGTTATAGTTGGGTATTTAAAAAAAAACGTAGAAAACACTGGAAAAAACAAAAATGAAATGGATTTTAAAGTTAGGTAAAAATTTCACTTAAATATACCCTTTAAATGAACAAACACATTGAACTTTACCAGTTATACTTATCTTAAGTAACTGTAACTTGTGCCTAAAGTAACTACAACAAAGGACTGCTGCCCCATCTGTGTCCAATACATTATTCACACATGCGCCATGATTGTGTAGTCACTTTCTGCTTTATCCCAAATGGAAGTGCTCACGTTTTCATCAATTTCAACAGTGTTAATAAAATCTTCATATTTATCGTGAATTTTGGAGAGGCAGAAAACGTTCACGCACTTATTCTAATCACAATACAAGCATGGCACATCCATGTAGTCCTCTGCATTATCTTGCCCTGAATGGGTTGTAACTCATCCCCCTCTGGAGAAGTGTCTTTCCACCAAACAAAACTCTTGTTGAATGCATGTGCCCCTCATCACAGCCATGAATCTGAAGATTTTTTAACACACCCTGCAAGCACCAGTCTAATGACTATACGAACCTCAGTTCAATAACCGCCAACTTCTGTTGCCGGGTTTGTGCCTTTTAAACTCAGTTACGGCAGTTTAGGCAGTATACAGTTAATTGTTCAAACAAGTCTACCACTCACTGCTGAACTCAGTACAGGTGCCACCTGAGTGATTCAGCGAAGAGCCATGTTTTTAGCTGCTTTCTAAACTGCAGCAAGTTGGATTGGGATCTCAAAGTTAGAGGCAAAGAGTTCCAGAGTTTACTAGCGCCGAAGGCAGAGGTCCTCCCACCCCATCTAGCTTTGTTTATTCTGGGAACAGTGACCAATCTGGCTGAACTAGATCTAAGGATCCGATTGGGAGAGTACCAGGAGAAAATTTTCTGAAAATATTCTGGTCCGGTCTGGTCCGGTGCAGAGCCTTATGGACCAGACACAGTGCCCTAAACATGATCCTGTTCCTCACTGGAAGCCAGTGTAACCCCTGAAATGCCTGAGAGATAGGGGCAAATTTGGCGGCTTTCAGAAGCAATCTGGCGGCCACATTTTGTAGGGATTACATTTTCACCTGTTGCTTATGAGCCCAAGGTACAAGGCACTGCAGTGAACTATCCTTGAGATGACGAGTGCCAACATCACTGTTTTTTGTAGTTCAAGGGAATAAATGGGAAAATCTTCTTTAACGTCCTGAGCAAAAAAAAAGCACGGCGATGTGATTTGGTTTATTTGCTCTGAGAAGCACAGTTTGGTATCAAAGATGACTCCCAGATTTCTGGCTTTTTGAGTAGGAGTAGGAAGGGGGCCAAGATCAGATGGCCACCATGACGTGTTCCAAAAGGAGGAGTGATTCCCAAAAAGCAAGACCTCAGTTTTATCTGAGTTCAGCTTCAAGCAGTTACCTTGCATCCACTTAGCAATGTGAGGCATGCAGCTGCAGAAATGTACTGCCTCCTTTTCAACATCAGATGATATAGACACCACAATTTGTGAAGCCATTACTGCGGATGAACTTTAGCAGAGGACTAACATAGATATTGAAAAGCGTGGGGCTAAGGGAGGACCCCTGAGGCACCCCACAGGGGATGGAGAAGGGGTCTGAGATGGACTCTCCGAGCTGCATGGTCTGTTGCCTGTTGCATAAGAATGTGCTCAGCAAGGCCAGTGCTGAATTGTCAAAGCCCAACGACTAAAGCCGATTTAGGAGGAGTGAGTGGTGGACCGTATCAAAGGCGGAAGATAGATCTAGTAAAATCAATGCCGCCAAATCAATATGTGAAGGTGGTTTTCATGTTTAACACACAAAACTTCCAAAAAGGATGGCACGGAGCACTCACAGGGTATTATAGAGTGGCATAGAGTTGAGTAGAGTGTTGTATAGTGTCGTACAGTGGCATAGAGTGGAGCAGATTGTTGTACAGTGGAGTGTAGGGGCATACAGTGTAGTACAGTTTCATACAGTGTAGTAGAGTGCAGTTTTATAGAGTAAAGTGTAGTAGAGTTGGGCGGCATACATTGGAGTGCAGTACAATGGCATGGAGTGGGGTAAACTGTATTACAGTGGAGTTGAGTGGAGTAGCGTAGCGTGGAGTGGACTAATATATAATTTAATGGAGTGGCATCTCTTTTAGTACAGTAATGTGGAGTGGAGTACAGTGTAGTGGTGTAGCATAGAGTGGAGTAAAGTGTTATAGAGTGGAGTGGTATGTCATACAGTGGAGTGGTATGCTGTGTCGTAGAGTGAAGGAAACTGTCAGAGTGGAGGAGAGTGAAATGACAGACTGGAGTACAGTGCTGTAGAGTAGAATGAGGTAGAGTAGAGTAGAATGTGGTAGAGTGTGGTACAGTGTAGTGCATAGAGTGCTGTAGTGGAGTGGAGTGGCATAGAGTGCAGTAGTGTAGTAGAGTTAAGTAGAGTGGAGTAGTGTGCTATAGAGTGGAGTAAATTCTGGTGGAATGGCATAAAAGGAGTTGCATAGAATGATGTAGAGTGGAGTTCTGTCTGGCTGAGTGGCATAGAGTGGACTACAGCTTTATAGTGACATAGACTTGAAGTACAGTGTTGTACAGGGGAATACTATACAGTGGAGGGAGGTTTGGTAGAGTAGAGGGGTATAGAATGTCATACAATCAAGTAGAGGTTCGTAGAGTGAAGTAGACACAAGTAGCATTGACTAGAATGGCATAGATGCAGTGTCATACAGTGGTATGTCATACAGTGTCATATGTAGAGTATCGTGGCGTAGAGTGTTGTGGTGTAGAGTGTTGTGGCATACAGTGAAATGGGGAGAGTGGAGTGGCATACAGTGGAATAGTGTAGAATGGAGTGGTGTAAAGTGAAGTGGTGTACAATGGATTGCAACAGTGGAGAGCATAGAGTGAGTGGCATACACTGGAGTGGCGGGGAGTGGAGTACTGTATAATGGAGTTGCATATAGTGGAATAGCATAGAGTGGAGTGGTATCTAGTGGAATAGCGTAGAGTAGAATGGTGTACAGTGGAGTAGCGGAAAGTATCAGAGTGGAATAGCATACGCTGGATTGGGGTACAGTGAACTAGCGTACAGTGGAGTACCACACAGTGGAATAGCGTACAGTGGTGTTGCATAGAGTGGAGTGGCATACACTGGAAAAGCATAGATTGAAGTGGTGTACAGTGCAGTGGCATAGAGAAGAAACGCGTAGATTGGAGTAGCATACAGAGAAGTGGCATACAGTGGAGTAGGGTAGAGTGAAATAGCATAGAATGGAGCAGCCTACAGTTGAGTTGCATACAGTGGACTAGGGTAGAGAGTTTGGTATAGAGTGGAGTGACATACAATGGAGGGCAGTAGAGTGGAGTAGCAGACAGTGGAGTGGCATACAGTGGAATAGGGATGAGTGGAGTGTTGTACAGTGTAGGAACATCATGTGAACATCTATTTGCTGGATTCCTAGAAGGAGGTGGTACTACAGTGTGTCAGCCTCGATAGAGGAGCATCATCCTATTTCAATGGTTTGTGCAGGCACCAGTCTGGTTACTAAGGATCTCTTGGCAGAAGAGGGAATGTCCAATTTGATTCAACCACTCGGTAAATGAAGGTCATTATCCTGGAAGTTCATATGTTGACAGGTGTATGTGTATTGGATTATCTATTAGGTGTGCCACATTCCAGAAACACCAGACAAAAACAGTTAATTTACTTTAGTTACAAAGTATAAAGTAAGGTAGGAGGATCTGAAAATCCTCTAATTTCTAGCAGCATTTGTTGCACAATAGAGTCCCTAAAATGGATGAAATTCACCCAGTGGATTCTACCCCATATTTAGAGTTTGCTCCAAACAATGTCAGGAATGTAAGTTACCACTGAACTCTAAATCAGGCCCTGCAATTTTAGCAGATAGACCTCTACCCAATAAAAATTAAATGCACTTTGCAGTGTTAATAATAGTCAACCACTATTTAAAAAGTAATTCACAAAAAGATTACAGTTTGCATTTCCTCTCAAAGGGTTAACTAGTAATGATATGACCTTAAAAAGAGAATGAAGAGAATTATTTGAAAATATTGCATCTACATAGAATTAAAAAACTATGGAAGTTTTGGACTACATATATTCTACTGACAACCTTCTCTTAATCCAGAATAGGGTAATGTTACCAGAAGGCCACAATGTTATTTCACAATTTCTAGTCCTAATAATACAATTAAACTGCAAATTCCTTGAATCGGGAAGCCCCAGATGATGAAAAAATATCTGCAAGGGATATTAAGACATCTGTCGATTCATCTAAGAACTTTTAATAGCAGTCTATAGCCATCTTCCTCTGATTAAATCCATAGTAGCAACCACAAAATAATTTGTTTTCGAACTGCCATGTTCTTAAATCTATTTTGGTCAATCGCCAAGAATAATTGGAGGTTCAGTATGGCAGAAGCCATCATTAAAGATTTTTTAGGACAACCCCAGATAATTGTACCATATAGATCCAGTGTGACATACTTTCTATCAGAGGCTTTAACAGCCCTTTTAAGGGAATGACTAAAAAATGTCTTGTTTATGTTTTAATACCATCTGTCACATGTGCAGAGTTATTAAATGTGCTGCTCCTAGGGGGTTACATGACTACATCAAAACTTAAATAATTACTTGAGTCATGAATAGTAGCCACTTGGCTGTTGATCAGGAATGTATTGTGAAGGTATATGTTCCCCATTTTCTTTTTCAAATTTGCAGAGTAATAACAATAGCCTTCCCCTCAGAAAAAGCCTCAAAAGCACCCAACAACAGTTTAAATGTTAGGTGAGCAAATACAATAAAAAATGCATCATTAGCATTCTGAAGGATGGAGAGGTAATTTTAGTTAAGTCAAAAAACAGCCCTCCCTACCTGTTCATAGCTTTGTCAGACAGCCTCACTAAAATGAATAACATCTACAGTTGTTAAATATACTTTGCATCTTTCAACAACAGGGTTTTCACAATGGAGGGTCTGCAATAACTCACTTGTAGAATTGCCAGTAGTCACCAACTCAAGGTAACCCACATCACATCTCTAAATAAAACACAAATTTGAGTTCCAACAACTCTTAATAAAATGAATTATTTTTTAAATTGACATACTTAATATAATTACCAGAAAAAAACTGACACACAAATGAGTCATTTCCTGTCCTTCCTCAAATACTGCCTATCCTTTAACTGTATTTCAGGCTGAAGAAACTATAG
The DNA here is from genome assembly GCA_963921515.1 of Calotriton arnoldi. Classification (NCBI taxonomy): domain Eukaryota; kingdom Metazoa; phylum Chordata; class Amphibia; order Caudata; family Salamandridae; genus Calotriton; species Calotriton arnoldi. The sequence goes on along the minus strand of CAWUFW010008681.1, from coordinate 800,318 downwards.
GATCAATTTATCAGTATCTCATGCAGGCCAAAGTTCGAACTATCTTAATGATATGGACAATTTTAACAATGTGCTATAACCAATGAATCGCTCTCAATTTTCAGGATTACAAATGCAATTTCAGTTACAATTACAATTACAGTGTGTATTATATCTAGAAACCAAAGGATGGAGATGAATATCAATTGTTCCTCCCTATGTACCTTGAACTTTAAAATGTGTTTTGAAAATGAATTGAGAAATATCCTCTAATACGGTAACAGCCTTAAAACCTAAATAGACATTATATTGATTTCTCATATTTTCTAGTTCTGAATATGATTTTGTATCAAATATAGCTTAAAAAATGTATATGCGAAGCAGAATTGTTCAACTAATGTAGTGGGTTTGAAGCTCCAGCCAAGTAATCTACACTGCTTTCTCTTCAAAACCATGGATATCACCTGTAGATATTGTTAACTGTAATTCCTGTACTTCTGGTTGAAAAGGCCAATTTTATTTGACAGAACCAGTGATTCCTATGCGAATTGTAATGCCACACATTTTGAGGTAAAGTTGTCTGTTTTAATTTTAAATTTAGTTCGGATACTTTGTATTCCCTACAAAATTGATGTGTACATTAAATTCAACATTGGTTTTAACTTATGTTTTAGCTATAACATGGGGTGTCAAAATAGCCATGAGATCATCACTGGAATCTACAATTCTGTTCAGAAGACTTGATCCAAAATGTAATTCATACTTATGGACCAGACACAGTGCCCTAAACATGATCCTGTTCCTCACTGGAAGCCAGTGTAACCCCTGAAATGCCTGAGAGATAGGGGCAAATTTGGCGGCTTTCAGAAGCAATCTGGCGGCCACATTTTGTAGGGATTACATTTTCACCTGTTGCTTATGAGCCCAAGGTACAAGGCACTGCAGTGAACTATCCTTGAGATGACGAGTGCCAACATCCCTGTTTTTTGTAGTTCAAGGGAATAAATGGGAAAATCTTCTTTAACGTCCTGAGCAAAAAAAAAGCACGGCGATGTGATTTGGTTTATTTGCTCTGAGAAGCACAGTTTGGTATCAAAGATGACTCCCAGATTTCTGGCTTTTTGAGTAGGAGTAGGAAGGGGCCAAGATCAGATGGCCACCATGACGTGTTCCAAAAGGAGGAGTGATTCCCAAAAAGCAAGACCTCAGTTTTATCTGAGTTCAGCTTCAAGCAGTTACCTTGCATCCACTTAGCAATGTGAGGCATGCAGCTGCAGAAATGTACTGCCTCCTTTTCAACATCAGATGATATAGACACCACAATTTGTGAAGCCATTACTGCGGATGAACTTTAGCAGAGGACTAACATAGATATTGAAAAGCGTGGGGCTAAGGGAGGACCCCTGAGGCACCCCACAGGGGATGGAGAAGGGGTCTGAGATGGAATCTCCGAGCTCCATGGTCTGTTGCCTGTTGCATAAGAATGTGCTCAGCAAGGCCAGTGCTGAATTGTCAAAGCCCAACGACTAAAGCCGATTTAGGAGGAGTGAGTGGTGGACCGTATCAAAGGCGGAAGATAGATCTAGTAAAATCAATGCCGCCAAATCAATATGTGAAGGTGGTTTTCATGTTTAACACACAAAACTTCCAAAAAGGATGGCACGGAGCACTCACAGGGTATTATAGAGTGGCATAGAGTTGAGTAGAGTGTTGTATAGTGTCGTACAGTGGCATAGAGTGGAGCAGATTGTTGTACAGTGGAGTGTAGGGGCATACAGTGTAGTACAGTTTCATACAGTGTAGTAGAGTGCAGTTTTATAGAGTAGAGTAAAGTGTAGTAGAGTTGGGCGGCATACATTGGAGTGCAGTACAATGGCATGGAGTGGGGTAAACTGTATTACAGTGGAGTTGAGTGGAGTAGCGTAGCGTAGAGTGGACTAATATATAATTTAATGGAGTGGCATCTCTTTTAGTACAGTAATGTGGAGTGGAGTACAGTGTAGTGGTGTAGCATAGAGTGGAGTAAAGTGTTATAGAGTGGAGTGGTATGTCATACAGTGGAGTGGTATGCTGTGTCGTAGAGTGAGGGAAACTGTCAGAGTGGAGGAGAGTGAAATGACAGACTGGAGTACAGTGCTGTAGAGTAGAATGAGGTAGAGTAGAGTAGAATGTGGTAGAGTGTGGTACAGTGTAGTGCATAGAGTGCTGGAGTGGAGTGGCATAGAGTGCAGTAGTGTAGTAGAGTTAAGTAGAGTGGAGTAGTGTGCTTTAGAGTGGAGTGGAGTAAATTCTGGTGGAATGGCATAAAAGGAGTTGCATAGAATGATGTAGAGTGGAGTTCAGTCTGGCAGAGTGGCATAGAGTGGACTACAGCTTTATAGTGACATAGACTGGAAGTACAGTGTTGTACAGGGGAATACTATACAGTGGAGGGAGGTTTGGTAAAGTGTAACTTTACGACTTTCAGTAATCACAAAAGGCATTTAGTAGTAGTGAAGCTAGGAATCCTAACTTTACTACTACTAAATGCCTTTTGTGAATACCGAAAGTCGTAAAGTTAGGAGTTTGTCTCAGTTTAGTAGTAGTAAAGTTAGGAGTCCTAACTTTACTACTACTAAATGCCTTCTGTGAATACCAAAAGTAGTAAGTTTAGGATTTTATCTCAGATTAGTTCTGTAAATCGGCCCCATTCAGTGCAAATATAAATATAAAGTACTAATATAGTGAACGTTGTAATCTTTTTGAATAAGGCCGAGATACTAAGAAAGATGTCCATGGAATCTAGAAACAAAAATATTTTGTGTACATTTTTGTATTAGCATAATCCTGGACTGTTTTACTATCACCCTGCTTTAGCTTCACTGGGCACTCTTACATAGAATTAGTGTACCCCCATGCAGTTCAATCAAACTTAAATTCATCTCAATGTGATTCAAAGTATCTTTAGTGAAAAAAGAAAGAGGAGTTGGTTGATCTGACACACAGAGACGTTAGACCCTTCACATCCTCTGATGGAAAATAATAAAAAATGCTACCATGATTAGTTTGTATAGAAACCAGGATTAACAAACTAATCATGGTGCTTCTGTCTCCTAATGTTTCCCCATTCCTCTTTCTGCCACTAAATGGTTTTACATTGCCTCTAATGACAACATTTTGCCAGGCCCAAACTTTCCTTTTTAGGTCGCAGCCTATCAGACAGAGCAGCTGTCTGGTTTGCTAAAGACGTCCTGGGGACATTCAGAAAGCTGACCTAGGAATGCATTCTGCCCATTGCTTACCATTGGCTTTGTGGTTTGTAACTCACATTTTCTGGCTTTCTATTTGCTGACTTTATTTGCTTTAGGCTGTCCAGCTTGAGTTTGTCCCTCGCGCTGCCTTGTTTACTGTATTCTTCCATGAACTTGCTTTCAGTAAACAGGCCTTTATTTCTTGTTCTTATCTTGTCACATTTGCTGTGCATTCAAAGACAGAGGTCAAATGTCAAGCTCCCTCTTCTGATGGAGCTTGGTGTTTACTTTTCTTTCTCTGACTTCAAAGTGACAGAATTTATCTGACAATCCTGAGAGTATCCATGTAAGAGGAGAGGGTGTAGGATGTTTTTTTCTAGCACAAAACAAACAAAAAAATATGAACTGTGCTGTTTCAGATTATATCAGAATTAGTCAAAAAAATGAAACACTTTTTTTGTAATCCTAAAGTGTGGTGGAAACAAATATTTGAATACAATAAAAAACACATTGATACACTTTTTGCCACACCACTCCATTCTACGACACTCCACTCTACAATATGCCACTCCACTCTACGGCCTCCACTCTAAGACACACTACGCCACTAAAATCTACGCCACTCACTCCATAACACAACATGCCACTTCACTCTACATCCCACCACTCCACACCACTTACCCCACTCTATTGTACCCAGCTCCAATCTATCCCACTACCCTTTAATCTATCCCACTCGACACCACTCCATTGTACCCAATATACCCCACCTCGCTCCACTTCGCTAAAATCTACCCCACTCCAATCTGCTCCAACCCACCCAATTGACCCCACCTTATTCCACTTCCCTACAATCTTTCCCATTCTACCCCACTGCAATCTGCTCCACTCCATCCAATCTACCCCATTCCATTCCAATTTACCCCACTCCACTACACTTTACCCCACCCCAATCTACCCCACTTCAATCTACCCCACTCTAACATAATTTAACCCACTCCAACCTACCCCAATCCACTCCACTACGATCCAATCTACCCCACTCCACTCCAATCTACTCCACTCCAATCTACTCCACTCAATATAAGCCAATCATCCCCACCCGACTCCAATCTACCCCACTCCACCCCACTCTACAGCACTCCACTCAAATCTACCCACTGTACTCCAATGTACCCCAGTCTACCCCACTCCACTCCAATCCATCCAAGCTACCCCAATCCAATCCACTCCACTCCAATCTACCCCACTCCACTCCAATCTACCCCAGTACACTTTAACCCACTCCATTCCACTTTACCCCACTCCACTCCAATCTCCAATGCAATCTATCCAACTCCTCTCCACTCTAATCTACCCCACTCCACCACAATCTAACCCACTCCACCACAACCTACCCCACTCCACCACAATCTACCCCACCCCAATCTACTACAATCTATCCCACTCTACTCCAATCTACCACATTTCAATCCACCCAATCTACCCCCACTCCACTCCACTCATATATATACCACAATACACTCTACCAAATCTACCCCACTCCACTCCAATCTAACCCACTCTACCCCAATCCACCCCACTCCAATCTACCTGACCCAACTCCATCCCAATCTACCCTAAGCCAATCTACCCCTCCCCAATTAACCCCACCCCAATCTACCTCACTCCAATCTACCCTATCTACTCCACTCAAATCTACCCCACTCCATCCCACCCCAGCCCACTGCACCGCACCACCACCCCACTCTACCCCACCCCACCCCACTCCAATCTAACCCACTCCCCTCCACTCCAATCTACCCCACTTCAAACAACCCAACTCCAATCATCCTTCTTCAATCTACACCACTCCAATCTCCCCAATTCCAATCTACCCCACTGCATTTCAATCTATCCTACTCTAATCCACCCAGTCTACCCCACTGCACCCTAACCTACCCCACTCCACTCTTCCCAATCTATCTCACTCCACTCCATTCTCGACTCCACTCCAATCTTGACTCCACTCCAGTCTATCCAACTCCACTCCACTCCAATCTACCACACTCCACTCTACCCCAATTTACCCCACTCAACTCTACCCCAATCTACCACAATCCATACCACTTTACCCAAAGTACCCCACTCCACTTCACTCCAATCTAACACATGCCACCCAAATCTACCCACTCCAGTCCAATCTAACCCACTCCACCCAAATCCACCCCACCCCACCCCACCCCATCCCACTCCAATCTACCCTACCCCACTCCACCCCAAACTACAGCTACTCCAATATGCCCCATCCAATCTGTCCCACTCCAATCTACCCCAATTTACTCCACTCCAATCTAACCCACCCTAACCTAATCTACCTCAATCCAATCTACCCCACTCCAATCTACAGCACCCAATCCCAATGTACCCCACACCACACTATCCAACTACACTCCAATCTACTCCACTCCAATCTACCACATTCCACTCCAATCTACCAAACTCCTATCTATCTCACTCCAATCTACCCCACTCCACTCCAATCTACCCCACTTCACTCCAATCTACTTTACCATAATACACCCAATCTATCCCACTCCACCCTAATCTACCCCACTTCACTCGACTCCTCTCCACTCCTATCTATCCCACTCCACTCCAATATACCCCAATCCACTGCACTCCACTCTACCCCAAAATATATCCCACTCCACTCTGCCCTGATCTACCCCACTCCAATCTACCTCACTCCATTCCAATCTACCCTACTTCACCCCGGTCTACCCCAATTTAATCTATCTCATCCCTCACTCCAATCTACCCCAATCTACTCCACTCCAATCTGCCCCACTCTATCCCAATCTACACTACTCTACCCCACTCTACCCCACTCCACCCTGCTCCAATCTACCCCACCCCACCCCATCCCAATCTACCCCACACCACTCCAACCTACCCCCGCCCCAATCTGCCCCACTACAATCTACCCCACCCCATACGAATCTACCCCACACCACTCCAATCTACCCTACTCCCCAATCTACCCCACTCCAGTCCACCCCAATCTACCCCACTCCAAACTACCCCAATCTACCCCCACTCCATTGCATTTGACCCTACTATAATCCACCATATCTACCCCACTCCAATCTACCCCACTCCACTCCAATCTACCTGACTCCACTCCAGTCTACCCCACTCTACTCCAATCTACCCCAATTCATGACACTCCAATCTTCTAAAATCTACCCCACTCCACTCCACCTACCTAAATATATCCCACTCCACTCTACCCCAATCTACCCAGATCTACCCTACTCCTATCTACCCCACTACAATCTACCCCACTCAATCTACCCCAAACAACTCCACGCCAATCTACACCATTCCAACCTACCCCACTCCACCCCAATCTACCCCTCTCCACATCAATCTAATCCAATTCAATCTACCCCACTCCAATCTACCACGCCAATCTACCCAACTCCCCCACTCCAATCTACCCCACTCCAATCTACCCCAATCCACCCCACTCCATTCTATCCCACTCTACCCCCACTCCACTCTACGCCAACCTACCCCACTCCACTCTACCTCAATACACCCCATTCCTATCTATCTCCAATAGGATAACATTGAGCTACATTATTACATTTAATAAGTGAAAACTTTTGTCTGGGAGCAGGTAATAATGTAATGTTTGGTGTCTGAGGAATTGTAATTTAAAACCTTCTTTAGTGGTAAAGTTGGATTTTAAGTCACAATTCGGAAAATGCCACTTTTAGAAAGTTTGCATGAATTGGGGGTTTGGCCCTTACCTACAACCACCTTGGGCCTTACACACTTGTATACAAAAAGCAACATCAGGTGGTTGTGAGATTTAAACACATCTTTACTTATGCATGAGGTACATTTTCTCAATAATCATGACCTCAAATTTATTTTAGTAATTATTGAACACAAACATTTTTTAAACGTTCACATTTGGTGCGATTAAAGAAAGGACAATCCACATTCAACTCGATGGATATACAGTGAAAAATATTTGAAAAACATGTGTGAACTATGGAAAGGTAAATCAAATATACATTGTGATAACGCAAAAATAATACATGAACTAGGCTAAAATTGCATCTTCACCAATCCAAGATTTTACAAGACCAGAGCATTACATTACAGAAAGGGCTCTTAGTACTCTGGAACATATAACGGGTCCACAGGTATCTAATATGGGCTTCCAATAGTTTCTTTAAACAAATGAATTTATACGTCCATATTGATACTGGTTGAACTAGGATCCCCTGTTGATCCTGGTCTACGCGTTTCGAACCCACCCTCCCTTTGGGGGTTCTCTTCAGGACAAGGGTTTGGTGAATTCTTAGGGGGCAGGACAAAAGATTTGGATTCCGACTTATCAGTTTTCGAGATTATTAGGGACTTGTACTCGTGCACCAAATCAAAGGAGCAGGACAGGCTTTACTGGATTGCTCATGATGTTCTGTGAGTCGCTGTAATTTGTATTTGTTTAGAAGTGGATTCTGGAGCCCAGTGTAATTCTTTTACAAAAGCTTGTTAGGGCTCCCTCTGGATTACATCGTCCTCCTGCCATGTGGATTACACTGGGCTCCATAATGAATTGTGGCTGGTGTTTGAGTAGGCCTCACACCAACCCTCAAGCAACAACCCAATTTCTCGCAGTTGTGATTTTAATTGACAATAGTTTTGGAAGGAAGAGACAGATTATGTACTCTGCACATGTAATAAAAAGAGATATCCCTTCAACAATGTACTATGAGGTTAAAATCAGGTCAAGGGGGAAAGGGCTTTCCAACTGCCATATGCAAAACACATTACCAACATAAAATGTCAGGTTTCCAAATGGTCACCTGCCCAGTACAACTCATGTTGGCTCTGAACGATTGACTTCTCAACTACGTTACAAAACGTTTCTATGGTGAAAACATTTCCTAGAGATCACCTGCATCAGGTATTTGTTTGGGAATGGGTGAATGCCGTGCTTAATTTTAGCTGGTGGTTGTGGGTGGGGCTCACAGTCACTTATTTCTGGGGACAAGCATCAGCACTTATTTTTCCTCAACAGACTTTAATCTAGAGTGAGAGAGAAAAACATAAAAGAGGGAAAGAAGGAGGAAGAGAAAGATGAAAAACACTGATAAAGAAAGAATGCAAGATGAAAAAGAACCTACAAGCGTGAAATAAAGGAGCAGGCGGTGACTGATGGTGGATTAAAGAGGTGGCAGGTGGAATCGAAACTACGCAGCATTGGTATTCGGCACCCCAACCTTCAATAGTGTCAACTGCGTGCTTCTGGGAAAACTCTGGACCCTGACACTTATTCTTTTACAAATTGAGCACTAGTATTTTTATTTCAGGATTAATACAGCTAGCATGAGAAAGGCTCATTGGTGTGTGTGCCACATGAGACTTCTGCTGCCCCTGCCACAACCCCAAGCAAGCAAGGCTACTGGCTTGCCTTTCAGTGGCTGATTTCAGCCATGGAGGGCTCTTTTTCTGTGGGCTGGTAGGTTTGGCATTAGGGTGCCCAGATTTAGAGCCCTGGTCAAATCCAACGGAGGCTTCAAATAGTGAGGCAAGCTATTCAGCCATGTTTTTCCATTGATCTCAGGCACTAGTAGTTCTTAGTTCCCTTTTGAAAATGCTAGACTACAATTACCAAAATGCAAAGGAAAAGGTTAATCCATCCCTGTAGGCATGTGGAATACTGTTAGTTTGAAACAAATGGCAAAATACCAAGTTTATACTGGTATTTTATTGTGCTGTGCAAACTCTGTTGGCAAATTGCAAAACAGCACGCATAGCAACCAGGTAAGTGTAAGAGAGGGAGCGATAGGCGTGGCACCGGAGGAGGCGGAGAGCGCGCTGGCAGCAGACAGGTCTGGCTGCAACAGCTTGAACAATCTTTGGGCCCTGGCACTTACTTGCTCATTACAAAGTAAGACTGGGTGTGGTAAAGACAACAAATGGGGCAGGGGACTGGAAATGACAGGGGTACAAAGAGGCAATGCCTCGAGTGTGCACTTCGTGAATGACACTATTTTCTGCTCTCCGTGGCCTCTGTCACAGCCACTAGCACTGCAGCACAGGACAAGGGCGCATTAACTTCTGTCTCAAAAAATTCTACATGCAAAAAGAGTTGTCTAGAAGACTCGACATTGCGGTCAGTGTCATCAGAAGAACAGGAAATGAGGGCTACAATTGGGGAAAGCACATGCCACAGGGGATTCCTTCTGATGTTTAGCATGTACCCATCTGCTAACAATTTCCTTCCTATTTTTAGATTCTTAAAATACCATTTACCATTAACCATGGGGACATGGTGTTGTTTATCCTCAAGAGACCTTGGCATGTGCCGGTCCCTATACTGCACAGAGAAGATATTTATTAAGAACGGGTCTTCAATGTTCACTGGCAATTTCTTTGATCAATTTCACATCATGGTTTGCCTTTCCTTCCCATTCAGAAACACAAGCTAAGTTAAGCGCGACAATATACAGCAGAATATGGAATTACTTTAAATTGCGAACACAGCGCAGTTGAAAAGGCGAAGTTGGCATTATCTAACACAATATCTAAATTAGTGAGCATCAAGCACGTTAGGCAACTCCTAATGCGTTTAATTACATAAAGAAATGACACCAGCAATTTGGTACATTCACAGAGTGCCGCATTGAGCCTCATCTCACCTCCTACTCTCACAGGATGGGTCAGTCTGACTGTGCTCACTCTCATGGGAGACTTAAAGCCACAGTAAAACTTTACACGTGGTGCACCAGAGACAGTTCAGTCTCGTCCTCAGACAACCCTGCTGAGATCTGCTCTGATGCACCCGGCCTAACCTCAGATCGCACAATCCTGGGACTGAGGACACTGAAGGGATCGAAGAGCAGACCTTGCCTCCTCCAAAGAGTCCCCACGGGAGAAAGAAAATGTAGACCCCTTTCTACTTCAGACTCAACCCTCCCCCGAGAAGGTCTACAGTGTGAGCCACAGGCTTATGTCTTGTTTTTCCACGAAAAACAGCCCGAATTAAACTGTTCTGATGGATGATTTTCATCCAACCAGTGTTAATGATTTTTTCAACCTTGAATGGCTTTCACCAGACTGACGAAACACACCTGGTGAACGCCATTCTTGGTGAATGTTATTTTTCTTCTAAGTGATTTTTGTTCCCCCCTCCAATTTACTAAACCCACCCCCTCCACGCTCTTACCTTTTCCTTTTCTTAATCCCTTTTCTAAAAGGGGGAGTCTCCCCCCTTAACCCTTTAACTCCAGGGCCGGACTGGCCGTAGCGGGCACCGGGCGTTTTCCTGGTAGGCCGGAAGGTTGGGGGCCGGTTTTTTCAGCAGTGCTGCAATATCGGCCCCCTGTAACAAAAGCGGCCGCGGCAGCAGTGCTTCTCGCTAGAACCCCTCCCTCCTCCTGGTTTTAGAGATGAAAAAGGTTTGTTTTCTAAAACTGAGTTAGGTTGTAGTGCCTGTAGAGTTCTGTAGCCCTGAATTCCTATTGCACCAGAATTAAAACAGTGAAATACTGAAAACCACACAAACATGGCGTCTCTGTCATGCCTGGTGACTGCAGTGGCCATGCGCTCGTTTGCAGTTTTACTAAGCATGAATTGGGCCCCAATGGTTAAGAGTTCACTGCAGCTTGAATAAAGAAAAGTGATTTGTTCATGGATAAACAAATTAAACAAACGTATTAGATTTTGCATTATGGGAGGTACGTACATGACAGAAGCAAGACCCAAAACCATTAATAATTCAGGGAGATCAGACAAGTGCACCATTTAACAAGCTTAGATCAGAGGATATTCATGCATTATAGGAATGCAAATATACTAACGCTGTAGTAGCTAATAACAACAGTGATAGCATGGGAGGAAATATAGGCAGTGATTTAAACATGGATAGATGCACTCTCTGCCTCTCTGCTTAGGTTTCAAACCCATCCAATACCTCTGAGATCCCCAGTGGTCATCATTTCTTCTGAGTGAATGAACATTGCGTGGAGGCAGGCATCAGCCTGGCAATATCACTACAATGTGGTTTATGTCCAGTTCGATCACGCAGAACTAGGTGGACACCCGTCACAAAGGGCCCAAACACACTCTTTAATTCTCCCTACCCCCCCATTCATGGCGACAGTGTGAGGTGATGCCAGAAACATCTTAAACCTGTAGATAAAGGCCATTCCTTATGTGGTCCACTTAGAGACTCTACACGAGTAGTAGGCCTGAGGGAATCGAAAGGGTTCCATTATGGGTAGGGATTATTCATCGTTTTTGTGGTGACTGGCTCTGGTTCTTTTGAACATTCCCTATCTCCTCGGCCCACGGCAATTTTTAAGGCCATACTTTGCAATTTCGTTTCTTCATGTAACTCTTTCAGCTGATGGGGACTATTGCCACTTCGTTGCTTCCACTTAGATTGGGCTCCATTGTCAGAGTTGGTATATGAGTCCAGTAGCGGTTGATGGTGGGTACGAATGCCCCTCATTTAAATCATAATTCTACCTAAGGGTACTGTACTCACGCACCCATCTGACGCACTGCGCTGTAGTTAATATTTCTTCACAGTGAACCACTTCCTCCGAGATTATCCAATTTGTACATTATATACCAATTGTAATATCAATCCTTGTACCATAAATCTTCCTGCTTTTATGATCACAGCGGAGACAGCGTCATTGCATTATGATTCTTTATTCAACAGTTTCAAATGCCTACTGGTGCCCATCCAGGCTTTCAACATCGGCACGTGAAGTCAATCATACTGCAGAGTGGGCTCATTTCATTAAATACACCCAATGCATTTCGAGCCTGTGCGGCTCTTCGTCAGGGGTTTCACTGAAACAAATGAAAAAACAGCTCAACTAACTGCTCAGTACCAACTTGCTATGTGCTCTAAAAATACTACGACTTCAAATATCACCACCCTCATCACCCTCATTTACTTCCCCAACAAAACTATTGAGTGCTCAATCTTCATGTGAATCCCCCGAAAATAAACAACCCAAGCCACCCAAAAGGTTCATCAATGATGTGAAACCATAATAAACTGGTAGAAAAATTCCCAATTCAACATCTTTTTACCACCGCTAACCACTAATTAATTTCACCATAATCACCTTTAACTTAACCCCAGATTCCATCCCGACTCCCCTTCCCCTTATCCAAAAAAAGAAAGAAAGAAACCTAAACTTCAAAGATTTACCTCTTAAACGCCACAACCGGCAGCCTGACCTCTTTTAGTGACCTTTTCACTTTACAAATGTTTAGCATGTTCTCTCACCCTGCCGCTCGGGCCTTTAAATGATTTCTACTCTCGCCGGTGTGGCCAATCAATCATCATGACTCGCTAGTTCATGCGTATCACGTGACCCATCCCTCCTACACCTGTGCTTCTATGTGAAAAAATATCACAAACTATAAATCCCACAATGCATTACGTAAATACCACAAAAACAGAAGACTCTCAAACCCATATTCCACCCACTAGAGCCTCACATGTATCTGAACAGTGATTACGAATAATTATAAAACAAACGTGCCAATAAAAATAAACATTCAAATGACGTGAGTATTTGAAAAAATGCTGTGCATGTCAATTACGTGCGTAAAGCTCATAAACAAGTCCTGTACTCTTAAAGTTGTAAAAGACACCATTCAAGCAATCAAAGTTCAGCTGCCACATCAATCCGATGTTGTTGGTTAAAAAATGTTCCATTTCAAATCCGTGAAATCCACTCTAGCTCTTCCATTATTCACTGCCTCCATAGTGATGAATTATTTGTCTTGTCTATCTTTATTTTTACAAAGTTTAACTCCTCCGTGGTGTGCAAACTCACGCTTGGACGATAAATGCAAAGCAGAAAATTGAAGGGTGTGAGAATGCACTACTTCCCTTAAATATTTAAACCTTATATTTTAAAGTCTGTGTTCATGTTCTGCGTGCGAACAGATGCCGTGAACCGTCCCGTGTCACAGCTTTATTTAAATTCTACCTAAGGGTACTGTACTCACGCACCCATCTGACGCACTGCGCTGTAGTGAATATTTCTTCACAGTGAACCACTTCCTCCGAGATTATCCAATTTGTACATTATATACCAATTGTAATATCAATCCTTGTACCATAAATCTTCCTGCTTTTATGATCACAGCGGAGACAGCGTCATTGCATTATGATTCTTTATTCAACAGTTTCAAATGCCTACTGGTGCCCATCCAGGCTTTCAACATCGGCACGTGAAGTCAATCATACTGCAGAGTGGGCTCATTTCATTAAATACACCCAATGCATTTCGAGCCTGTGCGGCTCTTCGTCAGGGGTTTCACTGAAACAAATGAAAAAACAGCTCAACTAACTGCTCAGTACCAACTTGCTATGTGCTCTAAAAATACTACGACTTCAAATATCACCACCCTCATCACCCTCATTTACTTCCCCAACAAAACTATTGAGTGCTCAATCTTCATGTGAATCCCCGAAAATAAACAACCCAAGCCACCCAAAAGGTTCATCAATGATGTGAAACCATAATAAACTGGTAGAAAAATTCCCAATTCAACATCTTTTTACCACCGCTAACCACTAATTAATTTCACCATAATCACCTTTAACTTAACCCCAGATTCCATCCCGACTCCCCTTCCCCTTATCCAAAAAAAGAAAGAAAGAAACCTAAACTTCAAAGATTTACCTCTTAAACGCCACAACCGGCAGCCTGACCTCTTTTAGTGACCTTTTCACTTTACAAATGTTTAGCATGTTCTCTCACCCTGCCGCTCGGGCCTTTAAATGATTTCTACTCTCGCCGGTGTGGCCAATCAATCATCATGACTCGCTAGTTCATGCGTATCACGTGACCCATCCCTCCTACACCTGTGCTTCTATGTGAAAAAATATCACAAACTATAAATCCCACAATGCATTACGTAAATACCACAAAAAACGGAAGACTCTCAAACCCATATTCCACCCACTAGAGCCTCACATGTATCTGAACAGTGATTACGAATAATTATAAAACAAACGTGCCAATAAAAATAAACATTCAAATGACGTGAGTATTTGAAAAAATGCTGTGCATGTCAATTACGTGCGTAAAGCTCATAAACAAGTCCTGTACTCTTAAAGTTGTAAAAGACACCATTCAAGCAATCAAAGTTCAGCTGCCACATCAATCCGATGTTGTTGGTTAAAAAATGTTCCATTTCAAATCCGTGAAATCCACTCTAGCTCTTCCATTATTCACTGCCTCCATAGTGATGAATTATTTGTCTTGTCTATCTTTATTTTTACAAAGTTTAACTCCTCCGTGGTGTGCAAACTCACGCTTGGACGATAAATGCAAAGCAGAAAATTGAAGGGTGTGAGAATGCACTACTTCCCTTAAATATTTAAACCTTATATTTTAAAGTCTGTGTTCATGTTCTGCGTGCGAACAGATGCCGTGAACCGTCCCGTGTCACAGCTTTATTTAAATTCTACCTAAGGGTACTGTACTCACGCACCCATCTGACGCACTGCGCTGTAGTGAATATTTCTTCACAGTGAACCACTTCCTCCGAGATTATCCAATTTGTACATTATATACCAATTGTAATATCAATCCTTGTACCATAAATCTTCCTGCTTTTATGATCACAGCGGAGACAGCGTCATTGCATTATGATTCTTTATTCAACAGTTTCAAATGCCTACTGGTGCCCATCCAGGCTTTCAACATCGGCACGTGAAGTCAATCATACTGCAGAGTGGGCTCATTTCATTAAATACACCCAATGCATTTCGAGCCTGTGCGGCTCTTCGTCAGGGGTTTCACTGAAACAAATGAAAAAACAGCTCAACTAACTGCTCAGTACCAACTTGCTATGTGCTCTAAAAATACTACGACTTCAAATATCACCACCCTCATCACCCTCATTTACTTCCCCAACAAAACTATTGAGTGCTCAATCTTCATGTGAATCCCCGAAAATAAACAACCCAAGCCACCCAAAAGGTTCATCAATGATGTGAAACCATAATAAACTGGTAGAAAAATTCCCAATTCAACATCTTTTTACCACCGCTAACCACTAATTAATTTCACCATAATCACCTTTAACTTAACCCCAGATTCCATCCCGACTCCCCTTCCCCTTATCCAAAAAAGAAAGAAAGAAACCTAAACTTCAAAGATTTACCTCTTAAACGCCACAACCGGCAGCCTGACCTCTTTTAGTGACCTTTTCACTTTACAAATGTTTAGCATGTTCTCTCACCCTGCCGCTCGGGCCTTTAAATGATTTCTACTCTCGCCGGTGTGGCCAATCAATCATCATGACTCGCTAGTTCATGCGTATCACGTGACCCATCCCTCCTACACCTGTGCTTCTATGTGAAAAAATATCACAAACTATAAATCCCACAATGCATTACGTAAATACCACAAAAAACGGAAGACTCTCAAACCCATATTCCACCCACTAGAGCCTCACATGTATCTGAACAGTGATTACGAATAATTATAAAACAAACGTGCCAATAAAAATAAACATTCAAATGACGTGAGTATTTGAAAAAATGCTGTGCATGTCAATTACGTGCGTAAAGCTCATAAACAAGTCCTGTACTCTTAAAGTTGTAAAAGACACCATTCAAGCAATCAAAGTTCAGCTGCCACATCAATCCGATGTTGTTGGTTAAAAAATGTTCCATTTCAAATCCGTGAAATCCACTCTAGCTCTTCCATTATTCACTGCCTCCATAGTGATGAATTATTTGTCTTGTCTATCTTTATTTTTACAAAGTTTAACTCCTCCGTGGTGTGCAAACTCACGCTTGGACGATAAATGCAAAGCAGAAAATTGAAGGGTGTGAGAATGCACTACTTCCTTAAATATTTAAACCTTATATTTTAAAGTCTGTGTTCATGTTCTGCGTGCGAACAGATGCCGTGAACCGTCCCGTGTCACAGCTTTATTTAAATTCTACCTAAGGGTACTGTACTCACGCACCCATCTGACGCACTGCGCTGTAGTGAATATTTCTTCACAGTGAACCACTTCCTCCGAGATTATCCAATTTGTACATTATATACCAATTGTAATATCAATCCTTGTACCATAAATCTTCCTGCTTTTATGATCACAGCGGAGACAGCGTCATTGCATTATGATTCTTTATTCAACAGTTTCAAATGCCTACTGGTGCCCATCCAGGCTTTCAACATCGGCACGTGAAGTCAATCATACTGCAGAGTGGGCTCATTTCATTAAATACACCCAATGCATTTCGAGCCTGTGCAGCTCTTCGTCAGGGGTTTCACTGAAACAAATGAAAAAACAGCTCAACTAACTGCTCAGTACCAACTTGCTATGTGCTCTAAAAATACTACGACTTCAAATATCACCACCCTCATCACCCTCATTTACTTCCCCAACAAAACTATTGAGTGCTCAATCTTCATGTGAATCCCCCGAAAATAAACAACCCAAGCCACCCAAAGGTTCATCAATGATGTGAAACCATAATAAACTGGTAGAAAAATTCCCAATTCAACATCTTTTTACCACCGCTAACCACTAATTAATTTCACCATAATCACCTTTAACTTAACCCCAGATTCCATCCCGACTCCCCTTCCCCTTATCCAAAAAAAGAAAGAAAGAAACCTAAACTTCAAAGAATTACCTCTTAAACGCCACAACCGGCAGCCTGACCTCTTTTAGTGACCTTTTCACTTTACAAATGTTTAGCATGTTCTCTCACCCTGCCGCTCGGGCCTTTAAATGATTTGTACTCTCGCCCGTGTAGCCAATCAATCATCATGACTCGCTAGTTAATGCGTATCACGTGACCCATCCCTCCTACACCTGTGCTTCTATGTGAAAAAATATCACAAACTATAAATCCCACAATGCATTACGTAAATACCATATGGTACAAGGATTGATATTACAATTGGTATATAATGTACAAATTGGATAATCTCGGAGGAAGTGGTTCACTGTGAAGAAATATTCACTACAGCGCAGTGCGTCAGATGGGTGCGTGAGTACAGTACCCTTAGGTAGAATTTAAATAAAGCTGTGACACGGGACGGTTCACAGCATCTGTTCGCACGCAGAACATGAACACAGACTTTAAAATATAAGGTTTAAATATTTAAGGGAAGTAGTGCATTCTCACACCCTTCAATTTTCTGCTTTGCATTTATCGTCCCAGCGTGAGTTTGCACACCACGGAGGAGTTAAACTTTGTAAAAATAAAGATAGACAAGACAAATAATTCATCACTATGGAGGCAGTGAATAATGGAAGAGCTAGAGTGGATTTCACGGATTTGAAATGGAACATTTTTTAACCAACAACATCGGATTGATGTGGCAGCTGAACTTTGATTGCTTGAATGGTGTCTTTTAACAACTCTAAGAGTACAGGACTTGTTTATGAGCTTTACGCACGTAATTGACATGCACAGCATTTTTTCAAATACTCACGTCATTTGAATGTTTATTTTTATTGGCACGTTTGTTTTATAATTATTCGTAATCATGGTTCAGATACATGTGAGGCTCTAGTGGGTGGAATATGGGTTTGAGAGTCTTCAGTTTTTTGTGGTATTTACGTAATGCATTGTGGGATTTATAGTTTGTGATTATTTTTTCACATAGAAGCACAGGTGTAGGAGGGATGGGTCACGTGATACGCATGAACTAGCGAGTCATGATGATTGATTGGCCACACGGGCGAGAGTACAAATCATTTAAAGGCCCGAGCGGCAGGGTGAGAGAACATGCTAAACATTTGTAAAGTGAAAAGGTCACTAAAAGAGGTCAGGCTGCCGGTTGTGGCGTTTAAGAGGTAAATCTTTGAAGTTTAGGTTTCTTTCTTTCTTTTTTGGATAAGGGGAAGGGAGTCGGGATGGAATCTGGGGTTAAGTTAAAGGTGATTATGGTGAAATTAATTAGTGGTTAGCGGTGGTAAAAGATGTTGAATTGGGAATTTTTCTACCAGTTTATTATGGTTTCACATCATTGATGAACCTTTTGGGTGGCTTGGGTTGTTTATTTTCGGGGATTCACATGAAGATTGAGCACTCAATAGTTTTGTTGGGGAAGTAAATGAGGGTGATGATATTTGAAGTCGTAGTATTTTTAGAGCACATAGCAAGTTGGTACTGAGCAGTAAGTTGAGCTGTTTTTTCATTTGTTTCAGTGAAACCCCTGACGAAGAGCCGCACAGGCTCGAAATGCATTGGGTGTATTTAATGAAATGAGCCCACTCTGCAGTATGATTGACTTCACGTGCCGATGTTGAAAGCCTGGATGGGCACCAGTAGGCATTTGAAACTGTTGAATAAAGAATCATAATGCAATGACGCTGTCTCCGCTGTGATCATAAAAGCAGGAAGATTTATGGTACAAGGATTGATATTACAATTGGTATATAATGTACAAATTGGATAATCTCGGAGGAAGTGGTTCACTGTGAAGAAATATTCACTACAGCGCAGTGCGTCAGATGGGTGCGTGAGTACAGTACCCTTAGGCAGAATTTAAATAAAGCTGTGACACGGGACGGTTCACAGCATCTGTTCGCACGCAGAACATGAACACAGACTTTAAAATATAAGGTTTAAATATTTAAGGGAAGTAGTGCATTCTCACACCCTTCAATTTTCTGCTTTGCATTTATCGTCCCAGCGTGAGTTTGCACACCACGGAGGAGTTAAACTTTGTAAAAATAAAGATAGACAAGACAAATAATTCATCACTATGGAGGCAGTGAATAATGGAAGAGCTAGAGTGGATTTCACGGATTTGAAATGGAACATTTTTAACCAACAACATCGGATTGATGTGGCAGCTGAACTTTGATTGCTTGAATGGTGTCTTTTAACAACTTTAAGAGTACAGGACTTGTTTATGAGCTTTACGCACGTAATTGACATGCACAGCATTTTTTCAAATACTCACGTCATTTGAATGTTTATTTTTATTGGCACGTTTGTTTTATAATTATTCGTAATCACTGTTCAGATACATGTGAGGCTCTAGTGGGTGGAATATGGGTTTGAGAGTCTTCCGTTTTTGTGGTATTTACGTAATGCATTGTGGGATTTATAGTTTGTGATATTTTTTCACATAGAAGCACAGGTGTAGGAGGGATGGGTCACGTGATACGCATGAACTAGCGAGTCATGATGATTGATTGGCCACACGGGCGAGAGTACAAATCATTTAAAGGCCCGAGCGGCAGGGTGAGAGAACATGCTAAACATTTGTAAAGTGAAAAGGTCACTAAAAGAGGTCAGGCTGCCGGTTGTGGCGTTTAAGAGGTAAATCTTTGAAGTTTAGGTTTCTTTCTTTCTTTTTTTGGATAAGAGGAAGGGAGTCAGGATGGAATCTGGGGTTAAGTTAAAGGTGATTATGGTGAAATTAATTAGTGGTTAGCGGTGGTAAAAGATGTTGAATTGGGAATTTTTCTACCAGTTTATTATGGTTTCACATCATTGATGAACCTTTTGGGTGGCTTGGGTTGTTTATTTTCGGGGATTCACATGAAGATTGAGCACTCAATAGTTTTGTTGGGGAAGTAAATGAGGGTGATGAGGGTGGTGATATTTGAAGTCGTAGTATTTTTAGAGCACATAGCAAGTTGGTACTGAGCAGTTAGTTGAGCTGTTTTTCATTTGTTTCAGTGAAACCCCTGACGAAGAGCCGCACAGGCTCGAAATGCATTGGGTGTATTTAATGAAATGAGCCCACTCTGCAGTATGATTGACTTCACGTGCCGATGTTGAAAGCCTGGATGGGCACCAGTAGGCATTTGAAACTGTTGAATAAAGAATCATAATGCAATGACGCTGTCTCCGCTGTGATCATAAAAGCAGGAAGATTTATGGTACAAGGATTGATATTACAATTGGTATATAATGTACAAATTGGATAATCTCGGAGGAAGTGGTTCACTGTGAAGAAATATTCACTACAGCGCAGTGCGTCAGATGGGTGCGTGAGTACAGTACCCTTAGGTAGAATTTAAATAAAGCTGTGACACGGGACGGTTCACAGCATCTGTTCGCACGCAGAACATGAACACAGACTTTAAAATATAAGGTTTAAATATTTAAGGGAAGTAGTGCATTCTCACACCCTTCAATTTTCCTCATTTAAATCAGGCAGTTGAGAGGTAGCTTATGGTGGTTTTGAGCCAAGGAAGATGTAATTTCCTCCTCCTGATAAACTTTAAATTGCTTTTTGGCCCAGCTTTGTTTATTTCTGCTTTGCCACTGCCCCAGTGCATTCTTTGGGCGCAATGTCTCCACATTTAAGAGTACAGTACATTTCTTGCCCAAGAGAAAGCCATTTGCTCTGTTTAATCCCTGGGGATGATAGAGGTTTGTGGCTTCTCTCCACCATGGTCGAGGAGTGAGGTGTCTTTGAGCGCCCATTCCTTTCTTGCCTAATGGCAAGGGGTTTGTGTTCATGGGCAGGGGCAGCTGTCAGCTGCTCGCTACTTGGTGCAATATTCTCTGGGCCACGGAAGAGTGTTTTAGTTTGAAGCAGCTCTTGAAACCTGTTTGCAGTTGCACACAGGGCAAGGAGCATCTTTCAGCAGTCACACTTCTCCAGGGCTTGGAAGATGCTCTGGGCTATGGCACAGTGGGGTATCTGCCATCTGTTCATGTTTCACGTGTGCAATTGTGAACAGGGTGCACCGCAGCCGTGAGCTGCTCAATCCTCCGTTGCCTGCTGTATTTTGCAAGCCACAGAGGAGCGGGGCACTTGACAGCGCTTTGCCACCATCTTGTGAAATATGAAAAGAGATTAGCTTTTTCAAATCCTCCCTCATCCTTGGGAAAGTTGAACGTGCCATGATTCATTTATTGCCCATGCTTTGGTAAGGTAGGGGTGTTATATTTTTTTTCATTTTTTATTTATTAGAACTTTGATATAGAGCAGACTAGACCTAAAAAAAGTAGGAAAGGATTTTACATAAGTATAAGTTGACAGCTACAAACTGCAAGGTAAACTTTTCATTACGTTTTGCAATGCATTGCTTGCCAAAGAAGTAAATGGGAAAAGGATACAAAGCAATAAACCCAGAGCAATACAAAATAAGCCAGGGGCGTAGCTTCCCTTGGTGCGCAGGTGCAGTGGCACCGGGGCTAAGAAGCCTGAAGGGCCCAATGATCCCTGATTATTGCTGTATTTTAGAACTGAGCAGCAGATGAGGGTCATTTCCTTCCTTGCGCTCGGACCCATGAGACTGGTTACGCTACTGATATAAACATTTCAAGTTGCAAATTGAAATGGTTAAATTGCCAGTAAAGTTACATGTAGCGGGCAGTCCACTAATCAGTTAGTGGCCAGAGCGCTTCATCATTGATTGTTGATAGGCTTCGCCACCAAAGATAGTCACCCATTAGTCTCATGAAGTTGTCCAGGAGAGAAGAGCTGTCTGATGCAGGATCATTCCATTCCTTTTTCAGGAGAGGCAACATGGCTGCTCCGAAGCTTTGTGGTCCATTTTCCAACTTCAGCTCATACAACATGACTTTCTCCATCTGCAAAGCTGACATGGTTTATGTGAGCCCTGGAGGCATGGCATTAGGGTAAGTGGCATAAGGGAGGGAGGGTGGCAATTGGTCATTTGCCCTGCAGCATTCTTAATGAGCAATCTATAGAGGACTACCTTTCGAGTGGGTAGCAGTGAGGAAAGAGAAGAGTCAGGCAGGGAGGCGCTTGAAAGGTATTAATGTGGTGCTGGTCATACCTGTTGTTATTGTGGACTTTGGCTATTAGTCCCTGACTTTGAGAAGCCTCCTTATATTAATCAAGTCGGTGTTTGGGGCTGCAAATATAATTTGCCATGGCTGGAAACATTATGATGAATTGATTGCAGCTGGTTTTGGTTTTGCTGTGTTGAGAAGAGGGTGAAAGATTATATTGGATACACTGTGGGCTGTACATGAGGAGCTTTGTCATGCTTCAAGTTGTTGTTTGGCGGCAGTAATAAGGACTTACGGGTTAGAAACACTGTTAATAATTGGTTGTGGTTCTGCATCGTGGATTAGTGGGATGCAGTGAGGTTTGTAGGGACATTGTCACAGTGCTCTTGGAGATGGTGTGCCAGCCTCGTGATGGTTCTGAGTGCTACAAACCAAGGCATTATTAACTATTAAAGAGGATTACTTACAGACACCTGACTGAAATACGCTGTCCTATGCTGCCTCTGCTGGGACGGAGTATTTTCTTTAATAATTGAAATTCTAATGTCCAGGTAATTCCCTTGTTTTACCTTTAGTACAGAGAAAAACATATGCTTGTCAGTTGCCCCACAATTTCGATTTGGAATGCTGTCCCTGTGTCTTTTGATGAAGTATTAAACCGACCTATCTTTGTGCAGCGAGAGGCATTTGAGGTTACAAATTTGAGGGGCCTCACCAGTAAAGTAAATGAAAAACATTTAAATGTACCATATTTTCTGATCCCATGACCACTCCACCTATGGAGGACTTAGAAGCGTAACTTGTGAAACTCAAGTCATGCTATTGCTAACTAATGCTATTGCTGGGTTTGAGTTGTAGTGCATCTGTGGTTTCCCATTGCCTTTGTGGTGACAGGTTGTTTTCATGGGCAAGGTTCTGTTAAAATATTCATTTTGAAATGGCCCAATGAGCAGCTACCTGGAGAGAATATGGAACGTAGCGTTGCTGTGGAAATTTAGGGGTGTCGTTGACAAAGCAATGCGACTGCGGTATACACAGTCTTGAGTTTTCCATTCTGGGCTTCTGAGGAAGAGTTGATATCCTGGACTAGGAAAAGAACATCCATGCTTGTAGCTAGGAAACAGAGCCAACCGGTAGGCAGGGTGTTTTCTTTTATACTGAGCTGTTTCAGCAAAGAAGCAGCAGGACATGTTAAGAGTAAACTAGCCAGACCTATGGTGAAGTTCCTATAAGGAGCTGGGCGGATAGTGATCAGATTATGCGTAGTGTAAATGTGAATCTTTTGTAAAATATGGTAAACGAAAAGTAAATCCATGTGCAGTGAGGGTAAAAAGATTGGAAGCTAGACATGTATAGTTTATAGGAAATTCCCAGAGTAGGGATTTTTGACACGGAAATTTGACTCAGTATAATACTTAGTGGAAGGAATAGGGGATGTTGTCGATTGAATGCTGAATGATTGTGTAAATTAATTCCCCACCACCTTATGGTGCCTGTCAGCGAACCCCTTTTATAGGGAGTCAGTGATTGCTACGTTGTACACTTAGGGGCCTTTTTATGAGTGGTTTGCGATGCGTTTGCACCATGCAACGTGGTGCACGCGCGACGCAAACCTAAGTTAGATTTATAAAGCCACGCAAGGCCACTTTGTTTGGCCCTGAGTGGTTCCATAAATCTTAAGTAAAGCAACGCAGTGCAAATTGCTGCATTGCCTTACTCTGCACAAGGGAGGCGTTCAATGGGACTTCTCACGCAACTCCCATGGTTTTTGATGCATTCCCAGATTTACTAGAACTGGAAGACCTGGGAGTGCACCAAAAAATATGCCTTCCCAAGAGAGGCGTACAGAGAAAAAATATCTATATTTCTCCTCTTTACTTCCTCTTTCTATGTGTGTTGCATTCTGCAGCATACATAGAAAGCGGAATATGCCTCTCAGTAATGTTTTTGTGCAGGAAGGTGCCTCTTCAGTGTGTAATGGTGAACATTCAAGGCACTTCAACTAGCAGCAAAACCAGAGGCCGGTCCAGGTACATTGAGACATAAATGGAATACATAGTCTGCTTTATTGAGTCTGGTCCTGTGATGGGGGCTATGGCGAGAGTAAGGAGCTTCATGTCCTAGAATATATTAGAGGAGAAGATCAGCCATGTTTATGTCTTAAATGGACCCAAAGCCTCGCATCATGAAGCTAATGCCAAGAAACGAGCCTTGGATCTTTGATGGCATGCTCATGTCAGTCATCTGTCCAGGATACCAGATGATAAAGAAAATGGCTTGTGATAAATCAAACATTTTGCAGGCTTGAAAAGAGGTTAAAGTTACACTTCTCTCAGCGCCCACGCTTGTTGATCAAATTGTTTTGTTCTTTTTTTGGCTTCATTAATATATTGGCTTCATTAATATATTGGATTTGCTTTGATTTTCAGTATTGCAAAATGGTACTAATAAGTTATAGGCAGTGTGTTACTGTGTTAATGCAGGGTACTTGACTGATTATAAATTGTTCAAATAACAAGCATGGGAAAGCCAGTGTCTCACCTTTCCAGCTTTGCCAATGCAGACCTTTTGGCTCAGATTTTTCATTTTTTCAGTAAATATCATCAAGCGGTAGCAAGAAATGCAGAGGGGGAATTAATCGTGGAGTAGTAAAAAAAGGGGGCGAAGGGCGTGGTAAGGACCATAGAGAGTGCGAGGGGGAGTGTGGGTGTGAAAGGGAAAGCAACACAATGGGGAGAGAAAGATAAAGCAAGAAAATACCACATGCACTGCTATGGTTGCTGAAACTAAAATAAACAAGCATTGCCAAAGCCAAGAATTCGCCTTGTTGACCTATTGACTTTGACAATGCTGTTCGCTGATGTTGTGCAGCATGTGCAAAAATAAAATTTAAATAAAAGGTACGATGATAGTGATAAAATAACAATTGCGTGATTGCGCTGGGGAGCACACACATAATAACGTATGCGCATGCATCGATCAATCAGGGTATATAGAGCACGGCATATCACCCGTGGAGGGGTCTCAAGGCGCTGGAGTTGCAAGCTGCTTCGTGGTGAACTGTTCATTTAAACAGCCAGGTCTTGAGTCCTTCCCTGAATTTCCGGAGCGATGAGGCGGTTCTGAGTTGCAGGGAAAGGTTGTTCCAAGCTTTGGCCGCCAGGTGTGGTAAGGAGCCACCCCCACTGTTGCCTTGGCGAATTTGGGGGGAGTCTGCGAGGAAGAGGGAAGCGGATCATAGGTGTCTGGTCGGTTTTTGGAAGGTCATGCGTTTGTTGATGTATGATGGTCCTTCGTTGTGCAGGGCTTTGTATGCATGGGTCAACATCTTGAACTGGCATCTCTTCTGGATCGGGAGCCAGTGTAGTTTCTTGAGGTGCGGTGCGATGTGGGTCCATCTGGGGAGGTCGAGGCTTTGTCTTGTCTCTGAGTTTTGTATTGTCTGTAGTCTTTTCAGGAGGCGTGCGGTGATTCCTACGTAGAGTGTGTTCCCATAGTCCAGCCTGCTGGTGTGACGGTCCTTCTGGTGTTGACTGGGAGCCACATAAAGATCTTGCGGAGCATGCGTAGGGTGTGGAAGCAGGCTAATGAGGCTGTGTTTACCTGTTTCTTAATGAATAGTTTGCTGTCCAATATGATGCCGAAGTTGCAGGCATGGTTTGTCGGCGTGGGATGGGCCGGGTTCAGCAGGCCACCATAGTGAGGTGTTGTTCCCAAAGATAAGGACTTCGGTCTTTTCTGAGTTTGGCTTGTGGCAGTTGTTCTTCATCTAGTCAGCGACGTTCATCATACATCTATGGAACTTGTGTCTGGTGGCGGTGGGTTTCTTATTACAGCGAGAGAGTGATCTGGGTGTTGTCGGCATAGATGATGATGTTGAGTCTGTGTGATCTGATGGTGTTGGCCAGGGAGGGTCATGTACATGTTGAAGAGGGTGGGGCTGAGGTACGATCCTTGGGGGACGCCGCAGATAATCTTCTTGGGTTCGGAGGTGAACAGTGGGAGATGGATTTACTGGGTACCTCTGGTGAGGTATGATACAATCCATTTGAGGGCATCTCCCTCAGATTCCGATGTGGTGAAGTTTGTTGGTCAAGATGTAGGAGATGGTGTCAAAAGTGGCTCACAGGTCCAGGAGGATGAGGGCTGCCATTACGCTATGGTCTAGGAGGTCCCTGATGTCGTCGGTGGCTGCCATCCGGGCTGCCTCGGTACTGTGGTTGGCTTGGAATCTGATTAAGAGGGGTCCCGGAGGTTGTTGTATTCCAGGTGTTCGGTGAGTTGTTGGTTGATTACCTTCTCGACAGCCTTCGCTGGAAAGAGAAGCAGGGAGATCGTCCGGTAGTTTTTGGGTTCTGCTGTGCTTGGTCAGTAGATGGTTTCTTCAGGAGGGGCCTCACTTCAGCGTATTTCTAGTCCTCAGGGAAGGAGGCAAAAGTGATGGAGGTGTTCAGGACTTTCTTGAGCTCGTTGCCAATTGTCTTGCTCCAGAGGTTGAAGATGTGGTGGGGAATGGGGTCTGTGGGTGCTCTCAAGTGCACAAAGTTCATGATGGCGATTGTGGCTTGGGTTGAGAGAGCATCCCATTGGGTGAGCCGGTGTTTAGGTTTTGTGTTCATGGGTGTGAGCAGGCTGATGCTGTTGGCGGCAGGGGTTAGAGCTTCAAAGTTTTTGTAGATAACAGGGATCTTATCATGGAAGAAGTCTGCCAGGGTATCACAAAGTTCTTGGGAGGGAGTGATGTCGTTCTCAGTGGCTGCGGGGTTGGAGAACTCCTTTACGATGGCGAAGAGCTCCTTGCTGCAGTTAGTGCTGGCTTGTATGCGATCTGCTAGGGCGTTCTACTTTGTTTCTTTCAGGAGGTGTGGTACAGGTTTAGGGCTGTCTTGAAGGTCTTATGGTCTCCAGTCTCTTTTCTGGTGTGCCACTTCCTTTCCAGTTGCCGGCAGTTGCGTTTGGTGGATTTCAGCTCCGCAGTGAACCAACTGGCTCTTCTGGTGAATACTTTGAATTTGGCAGTCATGGTGGGGGCGATGGTGTCGGCGCATTCTATGATCCACTGGAAGAAGTTCTTCGGATCCTGACCTGGGTTGGATGTTGTGTCTGGGAGGTGGGAGTTGAGAGCATTGTTCCACTGGTCTTTTGATATCTTCCACGAGGAGCTGGGGGCATGGTGCCAGTGTTGGTGGGTCCTAAGATGATGAAGTGGGCGCTGTAGTGGTCGGTCCAGGTGAGCTGTGAGATGTAGTTGTACTTGACTCTGTCGCTGGATGTGAAAATGGGGTCCTGCATATGTCCTGTGATGTGGATAGGGTCGGTGATCAGTTGCTTGAGGCTGATGTTGCTCATGCTTTCCAGTAGGTCAGTAGTGTTGTTGTCGCTGGGGTCGTTGCGGTGGAAGTTAAGATATCCTAGGAAGATGTAGTACTCAAGAGTCAATGGTGATCGGGGCAATGAGGTCAGGGATGGCGTTGCAGAAGCTGTGGCATGGTCCTGGTGGTCTGTAGGCACAGTGCCTCTGATGGTGCTTTTTCCGTGTGGGTGAATTGGAAGTTGAGATGCTCCATTATTGGGGTCGAGTCATCTGAGGGGGTCGTACAGCGGATGGTATCCTTGTAGATGATGGCTGGTGCGAAGGCGGGGTTCAGCCATGTCTCTGTAGTGAAGATGACATCTGGGGTGAGGTATGAGATCGTGCTCCAGTTCTCCGTGGTGTGCTTGCTGAGTGATGATGCATTGAGTAGAATGCACTGGAGTTGTATCATTGCGGTCTCGTTCTGCGTGGTTGACGCAGTCATGTTTGCGGTGTCTACAGCATTGTTGGTTGCTTCAGTGTTGCAGGTGAAGCGGCAGTGCAGGCAGGAGAACGGTCCTTTGGTGGTGCGTGGAGATGTGTGGCAGCAGTAGTTGTTGGTGCGTCCAGGATCCAGGGCTCAGAGTTCTGCAGCGGTGTAGCAGTGCGGGGTGGATGAACCAGGGGTCCTGGTGCTAGGCACGGTCCAGACGTGGACAGGCACAGACAGGCTTGCCTTTGGCGTACCTCCGGTGTGCCTGCTGTGCAGCTGCGCTGCGGCTTCCATTAAGTAGGTCCTAGGGGGGAGGCATGGCGCTGGGTGGCAAGAGCTTCAAAACGGCAGGAAAGCGAGTGGCGAAACGGGCTGGCTCACAGCGCCGAAAAACAACAGAATAGCAACAATTACAAGGGGGTTGACGTTACAGTGTTACACTATACAGAAAAAAGGCTATACAGATGGTGATCTCTACAGGAAAACAAGGCTATGCTAACATGCTAGACGTAACAGTCAAAAATAGTTCCCCTTGGAGGTCATTCGTTATTCAGATCAGCCTACAAACATCAAATCACCTCACATACATTCACCCAGTCTTGAAAGAGCTGAGAAATCCACAGAATATTGAACTATTTATATCTCCAAATTTAATAAAAAAATGTTTTTCTTTTTCAATGTATCTGTTAAAATTTAGCATAAATATAAAAACAGGTACATGAGACCCATATAAATACAATAATAAAAATGAAAAAGGGAGAGACAACACATAAGACAATTACATTTGTCATAAAATCAAGTTAATTTGTAGGAATTCATGAGAACAACACATTGAAGAAACCAATTTCTTTTCAAAATGTGATTCTATGTTCCACAAATTTAACAAACTCTAGGTGTCTACGGGTTTTGGTGGATTGTATAAAATAAAACCACCTTTTTCAGGACAGCAAAAATATTCCTCTCCTAACGATATTGCTATATAAAATAACCGGTGAGAAGCACTCGGATACAAAGAATCGCTTTACTTGGATATTTACAAACTCTTTTTTTTATGTTCAGTAGCTGTTCCAATTCAGATGTAAATGTTTGAGTATGTCAAATAGTGCTAAAAAGCACTATATATTATCCACCATCCTCATAGGGGACCACAATATCAAGTTTCCATAATCACCCTCCAATATAAGTATAATCAATTGCCTTTGTGGTGCCAAAGAAAAATCAAGAAGCTGAAAAGCTTTCTTGTATTGTTTTCGCTGGGCAGTGACATTGTTATATCCGTCCCAGTAGCTAGAGGCGAAAACGCTCTCTATTTACAGTTTCTCCACGCGTATACAACATCTCAGATGAAGCAGTGAGGTGATTTGATGTTTGTAGGCTGATCTGAGTGACGAGTGGCCTACAAGGGAACTATTTTTTACTGTTAAGTCTAGTACGGAGCCCTGTCCCATTGGTTTGTGGGGCCCCTCCCTTTGCATTTGGTATGCTAACATGCTATACAGGAAAAAAAGGCTATACAGATGGCTAATCTATAAAGGAAAACAAAGGCTATGATCAATTAATCAATCAATCAATCAGGGGAATTGTAAGCGCGCTACTCACCCAAGAGGGTTCAAGGCACTGTATGCTAACACGAGTGTCTATACTGTGCAGAAAAGGCTATACTAAAAAAAAAACTATATTGCCTATACTGAGGCAAATCAACATCTGGGCTGAATACAGTAAACGGGCGAGAGCGGCGGGCGGTGGCAAGTGGGGAGGAGGGAGGCGAGCGGCAGCAGCACAACAGAGGCAGCGTCAGGGAGACCTGCTAGAGTGCAACGAGGGTAGCTGGCACAGGGACCTGCTCAATGGGGTCGCTCTGCAGCCTCCACTAAGTAGTTTCTGGGGGGGGGGGGCCCGGGCGCTGGGTGGCGGGCGCCTCGAAACAGTGGGAAAGCGAACTGCGAAGGGCCGGCTAACAGCACAGAAAAACAACAGAATAACAATTACAAGGGGGTAGGCTTTACAGTGTTACACTAAACAGTAATAATACTGAATACTAAATACAGTAAAGCCGCAGCAGCAAGTGGGGAGAAGGGAGGCAAGTGGCAGCAGCACAACCGAGGCCACATCAGGAAGGCCTGCTAGAGTGCAATGAGGGAAGCTGGCACATAGACAAGAATGTATTATCATGCATGCATGTGTCAGGCGCTGGAGGTATTTTCACTTTTTCTGGATCAATCCAAGATCATGGACACCACTTGCATAGGTAAATAAAACAAAATAAAAATCTGTTAACAAAAGCACTTTCTGAATTGCAGTGTCCCAGCAGCAAATGGCATCTACCAGGCCCTCCAAAGCAACAAAAAAAAAATACTTTAAAAACATTTGGCACAGTGGAGGAGGGGAAAGCAACAGGAATTGGACGGGAGTGGAAAAGCAATGGGGAGTGGGCAGGGAAAGAAAAAAATAATGCCTAAAAAATTAGCAGTGCAAGGACAGAAGTAATGAATCTATGCTGCAGTGGAGGGACAAACAAATGAAAAGGAAGGAGTAGCCTACAGCAGTTGACCAACAACAATCAAGTAATGAGAGTGACAATGAAACCAACCAATTGTAAGCAGTGGGTGGTCTCCAAGTCCACTGATAGAAAATAAAAGATCTTGAAGAGACAGTGCATGCACTGTCTAGGCGAGACATAAAAAGTAGTTCCCTAAACGTGAGCAGTGTAAAGATGCAAATCAGCCAGTCAAATAAGTGGTAAAGAGGCTATCCTCCAGACAAAGACAAGAAGGACAAGGTGGGACAGGGCAAGCCATCGAATATGAAGCAGGCAAATGAAAATGACAGTAAAGTCAACAAATTGTAGGCAATGGGCTCTAAGTCCACTGTAAGTTCTCAGTAAGCCCACAAAAGGTCTTCTGCAACCAGACAGCTTGCGCTGTCTGGTGGCCGAGAGCTAAAAAGTAGTTCCCTGATATGAGTCATGGGAAGGACAGCAGTCATTAATCCAAAAGAATGATAAAGATGCTATTCTCCAGGGGGAGAGAGAAATAAAAGAAGAGAAAGGTGAACCACTGAATATGAAGCAAACATAAAACATTTATAAGGAAGCCACACCTAATGATAAGCAATGGACGGACCGAAAGCCCACTGTGAGTATATTGTGCTGTAGACAATATTGTTTGTAGGCACGACCTAAAAAAGGCGTGCCTGCTTGTACCTGTCCACATCAGACCCCATCACTCCCTGGGTAATCTCTGTTCATCTATTGAAATTGTATTCTTTTATCTTGGTTTACTTCAAAGTGTACTGTATTGCTCGTAGATGCATATATATGTGTGAATATATATCTATATATAGTCACTGAAAAAAACAAAGGTTACAGGGACGTTTATTTATTTATATTATATTTTATATAGCGCACGAATCACCCCATAAGGGTATCTCAGCGCACGGACCGCCTATGAGTGCCAGGGAGAAATGATTTAGAACAGCGATGTTTTTAGCAGTTTCCTGAAAACCAGGTAGTCAGTGCATTGTCGCAACGTTATAGTTAGGCTCAGATTTCACTCGTACAAAACCAGTGAAATTCAGCAGTTATAGTTACCTGAGCTAACTATACCTTACGCGGTCAGTGACATCAATGATGACATCTCAAATGACATCACTGATGACATCTACTGTTGATGGAGGAAGGGGGCAGGGTCTCCGACCAGCTCTCAGGAATCCCGCTGTAAGGGACTTAATGGAGGTAACATGAGGGCTTCTTAACCACCAAGGTCCCTCAGCATCTAAGAGGACTCTATCCACCAACCAGTAGTGTACCAGGACGCGCATTTGCAGAGTGGTGGAGAAAGGGGGCATGGCCTCTGAAGTCCTCACAGCAATCCCGCTCTGTGGGACTTACTGGAGGTAACAGGAGGGGTAGTTTGCCCCCAAGGACCCTCAGCAGCCAAGGGGACTTCATCCCCCAACCAGCAGTGCATCAGGAGGAGCGTTTGCAGAGTGGTGGAGAAAGGGGACGGGCCTCCGAAGACCTCTCAGCAATCCCACAGTGTGGGATTTACTGGAGGTAACAGAAGGGCTTGTTGGCCCCCAAGGACCCTCTGCAGCCAAAGGGACTTCATCCCCTAACCAGTTGTGTGCCAGGAGGGGCGTCTGCAAAGTGGTGGTGAAGCGGGCAGGGCCTCCAGCGACTTGCCGGATTTTTTGGTATTTTTTTATTTTTATTTTTGGGGGGAGGGTGGCACGTGGCCCCCTTCCCTGGGCCATTTTCGACCTGAGGACCCCATCCCCCTGAGCATAACCTCTTTTTAAAAAAAAAATAATAATGGGAGAGGGGCCGCGGGCAAATTTCAGCCCCGTGGACCCCATCCCAGCATTTTTTTAATGGGAGAGAGGGGCTTGCCCTTTATTTCATAATTTATTTTAAAAATAAAAGGGAGGGGGGCGATCAGCCCCCCTCCTGGGCTGATTTCAGCCCCGATGACATCATCCCCCGGGGCCCAGGCTTTTAAAAAAAAAAAAAAATAATGGGAGGGGGGCCGTGCAGCCCCCTCCCGGGCCAATTGTGGCCCCGGGTACTCCATCCCCCAGGGCCTGGCCTCAATTGTGGGTGCCCTGGTCCCACCCATGGCACTCACTGTCTGACAGAGAGGGAACTGCTGAACATGCAGCTCCCTCTCTGTCAAAGCAATTGTGCTCTGCTTCTAGCAAGCAAGAGCATTTTTTTATGCTCTTGCTTGCTAGAAGCGGAGCACAGTTTGCTATGTATTGGTGGGAGCGGTAAAGCTATTTCCTGGTGATGGGCCCCCAAAGACATAGCAGGAGCGGGCCCTGGGGAGTGGTGGTCCCCAGGGCCATGTACGGCTCAAGGAGGGGGGCCGTGCAGCCCCCCTCTTTTCTTGTTTTAGGGCGTGCCCTCCCATTTCTAAACAAGCATTAAACATGCAATAGGTCTCGCCTTTCATTAAGTTAAAGCCATTTGCTTTGCTATACAATACCATTAGCAAAGCAAATGGCTTTAAACTTAATCAAAGGCGAGACCTATTGCATTTTCAATGCTTGTTCTATTCGTGTAACTCTCCCATGTCCTTTCCCCCTACAATCCTTGCCAAACATCCCTTCTACCTGCACCTGCGACTATCTTTAGTGAGGGCCGAGCAGCCTTAATCTGCTCTGTAAACCCTCGTCCACCTGGTAGACCCCTTGTTGTCCATCTTCTCTACGGAGCTAATTGTTTCTTTACATCAGAGCTCTTGCCTCCTCCTACTCCACTTCTTTTAGTTGTACCCACCTTCTTATCCCCCGCCTGCGTGACTCCACTTTGGGATCAAATGGATTTTGTCCTTGTCTTTCATGCACCTGTCTAATGTTCCTCCTATCGTAGCTATGCTGGCAGCTTCTTGCACCCTCCTCCTTGCCCTGACTCCTTCAGATGACGTGGGTCTGTGCTTTGCATGGCGACCTCTTCCAAATTTGGCTGCATTCAATTCTACCTTCATCACTGGGGAGCACAGCGTGGTGTGTCAGCAGTGGTGTGTCAGCAGTGGTGTGTCAGCAGCAGTGGTGTGTCAGCAGCAGTGGTGTGTCAGCAGTGAAGTGCACAGCAGTGGCGTGTCAGCAGTGAGGCGCACAGCAGTGGCATGTCAGCAGTGGTGTGTCAGCAGTGGTGTGTGAGCAGTGAAGTGCACAGCAGTGGTGTGTCAGCAGTGAGGCACACAGCAGTGGTGTGTCAGCAGTGGCGTGTCAGCAGTGGTGTGTCAGCAGTGAAGTGCACAGCAGTGGTGTGTCAGCAGTGAGGCACACAGCAGTGGCGTGTCAGCAGTGGCGTCTCAGCAGTGGTGTGTCAGCAGTGGTGTGTCAGCAGTGGTGTGTCAGCAGTGGCGTGTCAGCAGTGGCGTGTCAGCAGTGGCGTGTCAGCAGTAAAGTGCTCAGCAGTAAAGTGCACAGCAGTGGTGTTTCAGCAGTGGTGTGTCAGAAGTGAAGAGCACTGCAGTGGCGTGTCAGCAGTGGCATGTCAGCAGTGGCATGTCAGCAGTGGTGTGTCAGCAGTGAAGTGCACAGCAGTGGCGTGTCAGCAGTGGCGTGTCAGCAGTGGTGTGTCAGCAGTGGTGGGTCAGCAGTGGCGTGTCAGCAGCGGTGTGTCAGCAGCGGTGTGTCAGCAGCGATGTGTCAGCAGCATTGTGTCAGCAGTAGTGTGTCAGCAGTAGTGTGTCAGCAGTGGTGTGTCAGCAATGGTGTGTCAGCAGCGGTGTGTCAGCAGCGGTGTGTCAGCAGTGGTGTGTCAGCAGTGGTGTAGCAGCAGTGGTGTAGCAGCAGTGGTGTGGCAGCAGTGGTGTGTCAGCAGCGGCGTCAGCAGTGATGTTTTAGCAGGGGTGTGTCAGCAGCAGCATCAGCAGCGGCATCAGCAGCCATGTGTCAGCAGCGATGTGTCAGCAGCGATGTGTCAGCAGCGATGTGTCAGCAGCTGTGTGTCAGCAGCTGTGTGTCAGCAGCTGTGTGTCAGCAGCTGTGCGTCAGCAGCGGTGCGTCAGCAGCGATGTCAGCACTTGTGTGCTAGCAGTGATGTGCCAGCAGCGGTGTGTCAGCAGCGGCGTGTCAGCAGCGGCGTGTCAGCAGCGGCGTGTCAGCAGCGGCGTGTCAGCAGTGGTGTGTCAGCAGTGGTGTGTCAGCAGTGGTGTGTCAGCAGAGGTGTGTCAGCAGAGGTGTGTCAGCAGTGGTGTCTGCAGCGGTGTGTCAGCAGCGGGGTGTCAGCAGTGGCGTGTCAGCAGTGGCGTGTCAGCAGTGGCGTGTCAGCAGTGGCGTGTCAGCAGTGCTGTCAGCAGCGATGTGTCAGCAGCGATGTGTCAGCAGTGATGTGTCAGCAGCGGTGTGTCAGCAGTGGCGTGTCAGCAGTGGCGAGTCAGCAGCGGCGTGTCAGCAGCGGCGTGTCAGCAGTGGCGTGTCAGCAGCGGCGTGTCAGCAGCGGCGTGTCAGCAGCGGCGTGTCTGAAGTGGCGTGTCTGAAGTGGAGTGTCAGCAGTGGTGTGTCAGCAGCGGTGTGTCAGCAGTGGTGTGTCAGCAGTGGTGTGTCAGCAGTGGTGTGTCAGCAGTGGCGTGTCAGCAGTGGCGTGTCAGCAGTGGCGTCAGCAGTGATGTGTCAGCAGTGGCGTGTCAGCAGCTGCATGTCAGCAGCGGCATGTCAGCAGTGATGTATCAGCAGTGGCGTGTCAGCAGTGGCGTGTCAGCAGCGGCGTGTCAGCAGCGGCGTGTCAGCAGCGGTGTGTCAGCAGTGGTGTGTCAGCAGTGGTGTGTCAGCAGTGGCGTGTCAGCAGTGGCGTGTCAGCAGTTGTGTGTCAGCAGTGGTGTGTCAGCAGTGGCGTGTCAGCAGCGGCGTGTCAGCAGCGGCGTGTCAGCAGCGGTGTGTCAGCAGCGGTGTGTCAGCAGCGGCGTGTCAGCAGTGGTGTCAGCAGTGGTGTCTGCAGCGGCATGTCATCAGTGGTGTCTGCAGCGGCGTGTCAGCAGCGGCATGTCAGCAGTGGTGTCTGCAGCGGCGTGTCAGCAGTGGTGTCTGCAGCAGTGTATCAGCAGCGGCGTGTCAGCAGCGGCATGTCAGCAGCGGCATGTCAGCAGCGGCATGTCAGCAGCGGTGTGGCAGCAGTGGTGTAGCAGCAGTGGTGTGTCAGCAGTGGTGTGTCAGCAGTGGTGTGTCAGCAGCGGTGTGTCAGCAGCGGTGTGTCAGCAGCGGTGTGTCAGCAGCGGTGTCTGCAGCGGTGTGTCTGCAGCGGCGGGTCAGCAGCGGTGTGTCAGCAGCGGCGTGTCAGCAGCGGCGTGTCAGCAGCGGAGTGTCAGCAGCGGTGTGTCAGCAGCGGTGTGTCAGCAGTGTCATGTCAGCAGCGGTGTGTCAACAGCGGTGTGTCAGCAGCGGTGTGTCAGCAGCGGTGTAGCGGCAGTGGTGTGTCAGCAGTGGTGTGTCAGCAGTGGTGTGTCAGCAGTGGTGTGTCAGCAGCGGCGTCAGCAGTGATGTGTCAGCAGTGGCGTCAGCAGTGGCGTCAGCAGGGATGTGTCAGCAGGGATGTGTCAGCAGCGATGTGTCAGCAGCGATGTGTCCGCAGCGGCGTGTCCGCAGCGGTGTGTCAGCAGTGGCGTGTCAGCAGCGGCATGTCAGCAGCGGCGTCAGCAGTGATGTATCAGCAGTGGTGTGTCAGCAGCGATGTGTCAGCAGCGGAGTGACAGCAGCAGCGTGTCAGCAGAGGCGTGTCAGCAGCGACGTGTCAGCAGTGGTGTCAGCAGTGGTGTCAGCAGCGGTGTCAGCAGCGGTGTGTCAGCAGCGGTGTGTCAGCAGTGGTGTGTCAGCAGCGGCGTGTCAGCAGCGACATGTCAGCAGCGACGTGTCAGCAGCGATGTGTCAGCAGTGGTGTAGCAGCAGTGGTGTGTCAGCAGTGGTGTGTCAGCAGTGGTGTGTCGGCAGCGGCGTCAGCAGTGATGTGTCAGCAGGGGTGTGTCAGCAGTGGTGTGTCAGCAGTGGTGTGTCAGCAGCGGCGTCAGCAGCGATGTGTCAGCAGTGATGTGTCAGCAGTGGGTTGTAAGCAGTGGTGTGTCAGCAGCGGTGCGTCAGCAGCTGTGTGTCAGCAGCGATGTGTCAGCAGTTGTGTGCCAGCAGCTGTGTGTCCGCAGCGGTGTGTCAGCAGTGGCGTGTCAGCAGCGGCGTGTCAGCAGTGGCATGTCAGCAGCGGCGTGTCCGCAGCGGCGTGTCCGCAGCGGCGTGTCCGCAGCAGCGTCAGCAGTGATGTATCAGCAGTGGTGTATCAGCAGTGGCGTCAGCAGCAGCGTGTCAGCAGTGGCGTGTCAGCAGCAGCACGTCAGCAGCGGCGTCAGCAGTGATGTATCAGCAGTGATGTGTCAGCAGCGGCATGTCAGCAGCGGCGTATCAGCAGTGGTGTGTCAGCAGCAGCGTGTCAGCAGCAGCGTGTCAGCAGTGGCGTGTCAGCAGCGGTGTGTCAGCAGCGGTGTGTCAGCATCGGTCTGTCAGCAGCTGTGTGTCAGCAGCCGTGTGTCAGCAGCAGTGTGTCAGCAGCGGCGTGTCAGCAGCGGCGTGTCAGCAGTGGTGTGTCAGCAGTGGTGTGTCAGCAGTGGCGTGTCAGCAGTGGCGTGTCAGCAGTGTGGTGTCAGCAGTGTGGTGTCAGCAGCGGCGTGTCAGCAGCGTCGTGTCAGCAGCGTCGTGTCAGCAGCGGTGTGCCAGCAGCGGCGTGTCAGCAGCGGCGTGTCAGCAGCGGCATGTCAGCAGCAGCGTGTAAGCAGCAGTGTGTCAACAGCGGCGT
The DNA here is from genome assembly GCA_963921515.1 of Calotriton arnoldi. NCBI lineage: Eukaryota > Metazoa > Chordata > Amphibia > Caudata > Salamandridae > Calotriton > Calotriton arnoldi. The sequence goes on along the minus strand of CAWUFW010008681.1, from coordinate 763,292 downwards.
GTCTGCAGCGGTGTGTCTGCAGCGGCGTGTCTGCAGCGGCGTGTCTGCAGCGGCGTGTCTGCAGCGGCGTGTCAGCAGCGGCGTGTCAGTAGCGGTGTGTCAGCAGCAGCGTGTCAGCAGTGGTGTGTCAGCAGTGGTGTGTCAGCAGCGGCGTGTCAGCAGTGGTGTGTCAGCAGTGGTGTGTCAGCAGTGGTGTCAGCAGCGGCGTGTCAGCAGATGGGAGATCAGATTAAAAGGATCATGGTGAAGAAGGGGGCAAATAAGGAAGAGAAGAACAAGGTGAAACAATGAATAAAAATCAGATAAGCTGGGCCCGCTATGAGCATCAGAAAGCATTTCCTACCTGCAGAGTAGTCTCACCAGAGAAGTCAGGAACAGAAGAGGCACACTTACCAACTGAACAAGCAGCACACACCCTTATTAAAGCCTGGCGGCACACCAGACCGTTGGAGAGGTTTGTGGAGGGCGGGCGGTGACTGGGCCCCTTAGAACGTTGGGCCGTGGGCAAAAGCCTACTCTGGACCAGGTCTTAAGGGGGGCCTTGTAGTCAAGCCAAGAGTGAACCAGTGATCTGGTTCATCGGTAAGATCCAAAGCTCCAGCAGGGCCTTTCACATATCTGGGATGTAAATTACGCAACAAACACCAGGTAAGAACATTACGAAGTGTTTTAATTTCTTTAAAAAGTCTTTCTTTAAAATATGAAAGTATTTCAATGTACTATATTAGATGAGACCACTGCATTGACATTTATTTGAAGTGAAAGTTTTTAAACATGGACTTAAAAACATTAAATATCTGTCCCTCCTGACAACCATGCCATGAGGGACATATGTGAACCAATTGTTATGTGTCCTTTGCATCATGGCCAATATTGTTGTTATAGGTGACGTAACGTTACAGGCTATTAAAGCATATAAAAGATACCTTTATGTACAGAGCCCTTCTTGAACTCTATTACTTGAAGGTGTTCTCAAATGTGAAGATCCAGTAGATTAGACTCAGTGAAGTAAAGTGATTTTACTTAAATCACACAGTTTAGTCACGCGGGGGAAGCTGGGATGTGTATCCAGGTTTCCTGGTTGCACGTAGTGCATTTAAGCCACTGCCTAGGCTGACTTCTTTTTCTCAACCCCGTTTAACACCAAAGGACAGGGTTTTGTGCAATTCTGTCAGATGAATAGTACTTTGTGTTAAGTAAACACACCAATCACATGTTAAATTAATCTCATACAATGTCTAACTACAAAGTGTATAGGGAAGGCAGGAGAGCATGTCACCGGCCTTCTCAGGCTTAACACCTTCTAGGCAATTACATTTGTTAGCCTTGAGCTGGATAATGGCATTAAAGCAAAACAAACACAATCTGCTTTCCTGCCAGAACACTCACTTGAAGCCAGAAGTCAAAATCACTGTCTGCATGCAAACACACATCCCTGCACGGTCTTTCTCTGGTTAAAGCAGGGACGTAGCTTCAGGGGGGTGTTTGAGGTGTTACACCCCCCAAATAAATGTATTATTTATTAGATAGTTGGGCACAGGAGCTTTCTGTTGGGAATGATAAGGTTTCTTGTGGATTTCAATTGGGATTTTTAAATACTCAGACACACTCTCGTCTTTGTTTGGAAGGTCTTAAAGCATGGTTATTTGACCAAATACTGTGTTTTAAGTACCCCGCATAATCTGCACTCCTTTCCGATGGTCCTTAAATAACCCTCCCCCCACCCCAAGCGCTGCTTCTCATATAACGATTAACATGATATGCCCGCATGATTGTGGGAAAATCTGAAGCTCGCCCCCCACCCCCGTCTTACTGACTAATTTACGCCCCAGGGTTAAATGCCTTTACAATCTTCCCAGGTCAGGCCAGCAAAGCTGAATCTTGTTCACAGAATCTCAGGATGGTCTCCAGACAGGACTACTGCAGAAGCATGCCACGCTGCCAGATAGGCTGAGACGGACAAATGTCGTCTGTTGAAGCATCAATAACAGACAACAGATATTAGGGTACATTTACGGGCAGTCTGTGAATTATTGACTGGGTCACCCCATCTGTTGCGTAACCAAGAAAATGTCATAGGACTGTGCTTCTCAATTGCCATTGAAATTAGATTGTAGGTTACATAAAAAAAGTGTAAATTTGCTGCTTTGTTCCATGATCTTTAAACGGCTAAACAGCATTTTTAAGTGAAAACTGCTGTGCAACTAACCTACAGAAACTCTCAAACCTCATAAGGCAGTGGCTGTTGTCACAAGATTTGGATTTTTATGGTTTTATAACTGCCCCAAAGATACAAAGGTTTTTTAATCAACATCTTGCAGTTTATTTTCCACATTTGCATGTTCTCGACGCTTTTGGATCTTGTCAGAGGAGGTAAACTATGTGCATGTGAGAATGTGCAGTACGACGTTGCGGTTTATTTTGTACCATGGATGTGGAAAGGTTATCCACTGCGCAGCTTCAAGCGTGAGAGTCCCTCAACAGCACTGCGGTATTTCAATACAGAGCCACGCTGCACATATTAGTGCAGTGCGCAGGATGGAGGGGTTTCTCCTTTTGTGGATGTGAGGGCATGCTGTGGTTTTAGTAATGTGTGTGGCTGTTTCTGCCAGGGAATGTTTTGTGTACCTTGTGCTTTTGAGGGAACAATGGCTTGTCAACTCACTGTATTTAGAAGTGTACGTGAAAAGTCGGTTGTGTATCGTACTAGGTCAGAAAATGGTTGTCCACCGCCTAATGTTTGCATGCAGCCTGACCCTCAGCAGGGGAAAGTGCAGTGTGTGTGGTGCTGGATAGACACAGCCCCCATCAGTATGTCATTTGGTGCTGGCTGTATTTCTGCAAAATGTAGCCGTGACTGAGTGTGAAAACTATTAAGGGTTGGCAATGTTAGTCTTGAAGGAAAGTAGAGCCAACGAGAGCAAAAATCCACTTATGTTTTAACATCTCCTTTCAAACACCACTCTCTCAAGCGCCTACAAGCAAATGAATTGTGCAATGAACGCTATGCAAGTTGGATAAATAAATCACTGTAACTTATCTACAAATCGTAGTCCTAGGGGCACGGAGCTGCAGGGACGTGTTCTGTGAGAAAACTGCCATTCTTTCAAAATGAAATATTCAAAGCACAGAGGGGGCAAGGCATTTTTGAAAGCTGCGCTACAGAGAAACAGAAGAGACTTAAAACAAGCATCGATCTCTTATCTTTATGGGGCCATGTGTTTCTAATTCGAAACACATGGCCCCATAAAAATAAGAAACTGCTTTGCAACAGCAGCAAAGCAGGCCACCGAGTCCGGCTCGGAGGCCAAAGGGCGTCCACCAAAAACCCTCATTTCCAATGGCAGGCCACCGTTTACCATAAACGGTGACACCAGCCAATGGAAATGAGGGGCGGGGCTTAAAGCCCTTTTTCTGAAACTCCTCATTAACAATAAATCTCGCCGAGCGAGCTGCGCATGTGCGCAGCAACGCTAGGCAAGACCTAAAAAGCAGTTGGTGGTCCTGGGGCCCGGGGGGCCATGAGGCCCCATATCAAAAATAAAAAGCCCCGAGGAGGCGGTAGTTTCCGTGGTGGGGGGGTCCACGAGGCACCTCTCTGCATTAGCCCTAGGGAGGTGGCAGTCCTCTGGGCTGTGAGGAGGCCATACAGGCCTCCCCCACACTAGTTTAATAAATTACCCAGGGATTTGGCGGTATCTGGGACTGCGGGGGCTGTGCTCGCCCCCCACATCAGTTTTATTATTGTTTGCCCCAGGAAGGTGTTGCTCCCTGGGGCACGGGGGTACCGCATGGGCACCCCTGCATAATTATAAAACACTGCCCCCTAGATATGGCCCACCTGGGGGCTTCCTATAAAAAATGCGCTGGAGTCCGTGCGTCTTTTCTATTCTTTTTTGCTGCAGATTCGTGGATCCATCCACATGTTCGCAGCAAAACTGAATTAAAAAAATGCTTTTAACCCCCACGGGGTCCCTGTGGAACAACCACCCACCATATCTGGGGGTCAGCGTATTCCTACCCTGCCCCCTTTTCTTTATTTTTTAAATTTTTTCTGGGACTCGGCTTCAAGCCAGGTCTCAAGATGGCTGCCCACACTTCCTGGTTGAAGCCAATCAAATTTCAGTAGGATCCGCGTGTCCACTTCAAGGATCCACGTCCCCAGATATCTATATTTTTGAAACTTAAAAATCTCTAAAACTACTGAAAGGATTTACACCAAATTACAAAAAGCATGCTTTCTGGACCAACATCTAGCTTTCTGCCAAATTTGGTGTAATTCCATTCAGCGGTTCAGGCTGTAGTCATGTTCATATTCCCCATGGGAAAATGCATGGGGAAAACATGTTGTGGCACCCCCCATTTTTCTCGACCCCCGCTTGACGGATCACCCTGAAATGTTCAACACAGCAGCTGACCAGAATAAGGCAAACGTTTTGAAACTTTCGTGAAGATTCAGAAAGCGGCGCCAAAGTTATAGGCAAACCAAAACACCCCTTTCCTAAGGAAACATGGTCCTAACTATAACTACCTACTCGCAAACACCAGCAGGTAATATACTTTACTCATGACATGCTCTAGAACAATGTTAATAACATCACTGCAACAACTGAAATAACATCATCGATGACTACACTGTGCAAGACTGTGCATGGCGGCGGTGCAAGTTATCGTTACTTTAGGGCACGAGTTATAGTTACTTGAGATACCTAAGACTGGTGAATTTCAGTGGTTTTGTTAGTTTAAAAAAGTTATTTTTGATTTTCACCTAACTATAACATCCCTTGAACCCTTGTTTTTTGATTGAATATTGAATATTATGATCAGAGAAGCCGACAAGGGGGCAACATTGTGATCATGAATATGAATGAATATGAACATGAGATTCAGACACAATTAAGCAATCCGACTTGTTACGAAAAACTAAGAGGAAATCCCATTTGGCATCTTGTGGATAAAATTAATGGCTTTTTCAAATCATGCATGACAGAGGTCTGATTGATAAGGATGAATATATGTACCTTAAGGTAGTGAAACCTAGATTCGCCTGTCTATATACTCTACCGAAAGTACATAAAAATATGCCTTTCCCACATGGCAGACCGATCATATCGAGTATGGGGGACAAACTGAAAGGTTATCACAATATGTTGATATATTTTTGCAACCATTGGTGCACAATCTCCCATCATACATCAAGGATACCAAGCATATTCTCTGTCTCCTAGCAGATGTGGCATGGGAAGAAGGAATGATCCTGGCAACATTAGATGTGACATCACTATACACCAGTATTAGATCTGATATGGGTTTACAAGCCATCAAACGCTAATTAAACACCAGACCAGCTACACTATCGGAGCATACTTAAATGTTGGTTACTATGATTGATTTGATTTTGAACAATAATGTGTTTCTTTTTGGGAAAGAATGGTACAAACAGGTACAGGGAGTGGCCATGGGGTCCAGATTTTCACCATCCTACGCTAATCTCTTTATGGGGTGGCTAGAGGATGAGTGGGTCTGGGGACCAAGGGGTACGAAATGGTGCGACTCAATTCTATATTGGGGAAGATTCATCGATGATTGTATTATGATATGGTCAGGGCCAATGGATGAATTGAAACATTTTGTGAATAATTAAATACTAATGATCTGGATATCAAATTTACTCATCAGTATAGCAGATCCACAATTGTCTTCTTAGATGTGGAACGAAATGGTTACTTACCAGTAGGAGTAGTTTTGCAGCTTGAAGAATTTTCTGGATTCACATGCTGTGCATCATTCTGCCATCTAGTGGTTGGGTCCGGAATTGTATTTTGTTTCTTGTTTTGGTCGCTGTCGACCACCATTTGGTGCCAGGTACGTTCCCTGTGTGACGTCAGACGGTATCCTGGAGGTTGACGTGTGTGGTGGCCATCTTCGGATTCTTTTTTCTGTTTTCCTTATGTTTTGTAATCCTTGAGATGGTTTTGAAAATACTGTTGTAGTCCTTTGCTTCCCCACCTGTTTGTTTTCCTTATAGGGGAGGCCGGGTGGGTCGCATGTGAATCCAGAAAAATCTTCAAGCTGCAAAACTACTCCTACTGGCAAGTAACCATTTCGTTTTGCAGCGTGAATCCTTTTCTGGATTCACATACTGTGCATCAGATTATGTAGCGGTTTCTCCCGTGTCTGGGAGGCTGTGGTGAAAGGAAGACCTTGCAAACAGGTGTTGAAGCACCTTCTGTCCAATTTGAGCTTCCTTATTCATTTGTATATCCACACAATAATGCTTTGTAAAGGTGTGTGGCGATGCCCATGTTGCTGCTGCGCAAATGGAGTCAATGGGCACATTGGCCATAAATGCCAGCGTTGCTCCTTTCTTCCTTGTGGAGTGAACTGTTGGTTGCAATGTTAGTTCTTTTTTGGCATTGGCATAACATAATTGGATAGGTTGTACTAGCCATCTTGCAATAGTTGTTTTTGTGATAGCTGATCCTGTGTTGGTATGTGCGTAAGCAACAAACAGTTGCTTTGTTTTCCTGATTTTTTCTGTTTTCTGTAAATAATACAGTAAAGCCCTTCTTACATCCAGGGTATGAAGGCTTCTCTCTGCTCTTGTTTTTGGGTCTTTGAAGAAAACTGGCAGTAGAATGTTTTGATTTAAGTGATACTTAGATACCACTTTTGGTAAGAATTGTGGGTTAGTTTTTAACCTTTAGGATTTGTAAGTAGGGTTCTTGTATAGTTAATGCTTGCAGTTCACTTACTCTTCGTAATGATGTTATAGCAATGAGAAAGGCTGTTTTGAGAGTAATATGTTTGAGATCCGCTGTATGCATGGGCTCAAAGGGTTTTGTCATCAGTTGAGAAAGTACCGTATTTAAGCTCCATGTTGGTACGGGAGCAGCTCTTGGTGGAACTATTCTTTTTGCCCCTTCCAAGAATCTTTTGATGACTGGCCTTGTAAAAAAACTTTTGCATGATTTTCCTCTTGTATATGCCACTATTGCAGCAAGGTGCACTTTAAGGCTTGAAAAATTGATGTTGCTGTCCAAGAGGTAAGTAAGATATGTAATAACTGTTTCTTGTGTATTGATAGAAATAGTTTTGTTGTTAGTGGTGCACCATGTGGTATATCGCTTCCATGTAGCTGTATAACATTTTCTTGTTGACTGTTTTCTTGCTTCTTTTAGAATTTCCATGGTTCTGAGCGGTAGATTGAAGTGCCCAAATTCTATGTACTCAGGCGCCAAGCTGCTAGTTGTAGCGTTGCTGGCTCCGGTGAAAGATCTGTCCCTGTTGCATTGTCAGCAGGTCTTTTTCTGCTGTGATCCTGACCATTTCTCCTTTGGATAGTTCTAGGAGAGTTGAGTACCATGTCTGCCTTGGCCAGTGAGGAGCAATGAGAATCATGTTTGTTCCTGGTTCCTTTGCTTTTTGTAGCACTCTTTGTATCAGGGGTATTGGTGGAAAGGCGTAAACAAATGTCTGTGACCAGCTGAGTGAAAGTGCATTTCCCTTTGACAGGCGGTGTGGAAACCTCGAGGCAAAGCTTTGGCTTCTCTTGTTCTGCATTGTTGCAAACAGGTCCAACAGTGGGGTTCCCCAGATGTTGAATAGATACTGCACCATTGTCTGTTTCAACTCCCATTCGTGGGAGCAGTTGTTTTGTCTGTTCAGTTGGTCTGCTGTAATGTTGTCTACCCCTGGTAGATGTACTGTTAGTAGACTGATTTTTTGGGGTATCGCCCAATGCCAGATTTCCTGTGCAAGCTTGCTCAGCGGAAAATACCTTGTTCCACCCTGTTTGTTCAGGTAGAACATTGTAGTTGTATTGTCTGTTTGTATTAATATGTTTTTCCCCTGAATATGTTTTTGGAATGCTTTGAGTGCCAGAAAAACAGTTTTCATCTCCAAAAAATTGATATGTTTTGTTGAGTCCTCTTTGCTCCACTGACCATGAACTTTCAGCTGGTTGAAATGTGCACCCCACCCGTTGAGGGATGCATCCGTGGTGACTGTCACAGATGGAGTTGGGTCCCTGAAAGGTCTCCCATGTGCTATGTTGTTGGATGCCTACCATTGTATCTGTGCTTGCACCCTTTGTGGAACAACCACTAGATCCTCCCAACTTCCTGTGGCTTGTGACCAGTTGTTGGTGAGCCATTCTTGGAATGGGCGCATGTGTAGGCGAGCTTGAGGGATGAGTGGAATACATGATGCCATCATGCCCATTAGTTTCATTACTTTAATCACTGTCAGAGACTGCCCCCTCTGGTAGAGGGCTGTTTCGTGATGGATAGCTTGTATTCGGGCTTGTGTGGGATAAGCCTTGGCGTTTTCTGTGTTCAGTCTTGCTCCCAGGAAGGTTTTTTCTCTTTCTGGTGTTGTTGAAGATTTTTTGTGGTTTATTGAGAAACCCAGTCTTTGTAACGTTTGGATTGTTTTTTTAACATGATCGTGACATGTTTGTTTTGTGCATGCCCTTATTAGCCAGACGTCTAAGTAAGGGTAGACGTGGATTTTCTCTCTTCTCAGGTGTGCCTCCACTGCGGCTAGGCACTTTGTGAACACCTGTGGAGCAGATTTTATGCCGAATGGGAGTACCTTGAATTGGTAGTGTGTTCCGTTGTGTAGGAATCTTAGGTACTGTCTGTGTCTTCTGTTCATAGGGCTATCTAAATAGGCGTCCTTGAGATCTATTGTTGCCAAGTAATCCCCCTTTTGAACCTGTGGAATTATTTCTTGAAGGGTACACATCTTGAAATGTTGTTAGTATGAACTTGTTTACAAATCTTAAGTCCATGATTGGCCTTAGATTTTGGTCCTGTTTGGGTACTAGGAAGTATGGAGAGTAGTTTCCTTTGTACCACTCTTGTATTGGTACCTTTTCTATTGCCTGTTTTTGGTATAGTTCTTTGATTTCTGCGTTGAGCAGTGTTTGTTCTGATCTGTTTAATTTTCTTGTTTTGGGTGGATTTGAAGGTGGTGTCTTTGTGAGCTCTATGCAATATCCGTATTGCACCAAATTTAATATCCAATTGTCTGTTGTTATCCTTTCCCATTGTGTGTGGAAAAAGGATATTCTTCAGCCCACTGGTGTTTTGTGTGGGTCCTTTTCCATGATAAAGTCAGTTAGACCCGTTTCCTCTTCCTCTAGAGGATTGGCCTCTTCCTCTGCCATTCCCTCTTCCTCGAAAAGGGCTGTTTCTGCTGTTGTTGCCAACCTTGGTAGCTATACTGTTGACCCATCCGTTGGTTTGGGTTCTGTCCCTGAGATGGTTGTGTCATTTGCTGTCCTTGACCAAACCTGCCTCTACCTGTGGTTTTTCTGTTCGAGAAACCTCCTCTTTTAAAAGAACCTCTTTGCTGTAGGGCCCCCATTGCCCTTGCTGTTTCATTGTCTTTTTTAATTTGTTGGAGGGATTCATCCACCTCCTTGCCAAACAGGGCTTCTCTGTTGAATGGTCTGTTGATAATTGAGGTTTGAAATTCTTCTTTGAAATCAGAAATCTGAGCCAGGCATGCCTTCTGAGGATGGTTCCTGTGCACATTTGCCTGCTTGCAGTATCTGCTGCATCTAGGGCTGACTTTGGGCAGGTGTTAGCCACGTTTTTCCCTTCTTGGACACAAGATTTTGCCCTCTTTTTGTCACCCTCTGGGAGTTTGTTCAGCAACTCTTCTATTTCGTCCCACTGTTGGTGGCCGTATCTGTTCAACAAGGCATTAGAGTTGGCAATGTACCACTGTGTTGCTGCTTCTTTCTCCATTCTCCTCCCCACCATGTCCATCCTTTTGCTTTCCTTTTCAGGTGGTGGCCCTGTGTTGGAGACTGCATTGGCTCTGCTCCTGGCTGTGGTGACAATAATAGAGTCAGGTACTGTACTTCCCTGAATATATTTAGGGTCTTTTGAGGAGGGTTTGTACTTTTTCTCTACTCTGGGGGTTACCCCTTTGTTTGAAGCTGGTTCTTTGAATGCTTCTTTGCCTTGGTCCAGGATACTTGGCAGCATATGCAGATATTGTGTCCATCTTGAAGCTGGTGCCAGTGTTTCTAGCAAGAAACATGTGTCCCCTTTTTCCTCCTCTAGGGGAACTCCAAATTGATTTGCTGCCCTTTTGACAATGTCATTGTAGAAAGCTATGTCATCCGGAGGTGAAGCTTTCGAAGGATAGCAGCAAATCTCTTCCTCCGGGCTCTCGGTGTCGAGGTCGTTCCACTGTTCCTCGAAATTTTCGGAGTTTTCCTCCTCTTCCGGTATGTCTCCGTATTCCTCGGGTTCTTCGCCTCAAGGTTCTGGTGTTGGTGGAGAGTCGAAGATCCCTTCTTCCTCTCCTTCGGCGTCTTCTGCCTCTTCGGCGTTGAGGCTCTCTGGTTCGGCCGCCGGTGTTTTTGGGAGACGAAAATCCTTCAATGAGGCATCGAAGTCCTTCTTCTTTTGTAGGAGCGCTGCCATTTCTTCCTCGAGTCTTTTCCTTTTCTTTTCGACCTCGAGGACCCTCTCGGCGTCGGTGGCCGAAGATTTTCTTTTCTTCCCGACGTCGACGTTAGTCTTCGGCGGTGTAGTGGTCTTTTTTGCGGGTTCGGCGTCAACCCCTTGTTTCGGCGTTTTCGGCGATTTTCCCTCCTTGGTGAACTTTGGTTGGGTCCCGTAGGGTTCTTTCAATCGCGGCTGGCCTTCAATCGCCTTCTTGCTCTGCGTCGGGGCTGCCTTGTGCGCCTTATGTTCGTGGCCCTTCGGTTCCGACGGATTTTTAAGGTGTCTTACCTTCTCCGTTTTCTTTTTCGGATCCTTAGCCCTTTTCTCGGCGTGGATTTTTTCTGACTCCCCCTCTAGGACCTCGAGGTCCGATCCCTCGTGCGTCGACTCCGCTGGTGCTCCATGTTCCTCCTCGTCGCTTGAGAAGCCCAGGTCTCTTAGAGAGGTTTTCTTCGCTGTCAGCGACATTGTGGCGTAGTGGGCCTGTCTTTGACTTCGGCTCGTCCTTAGCGTTTTCGGTAGGAATGCTGCACAGGCCTCACAGTCCTTGTCCTTGTGGTCTTCGGGCAAGCAGAGGTTGCAGACGTTGTGTGGGTTGCGTTGTGCGTACTTGTGGTGGCACTTGGGGCAGAACTTGAAGGGGGTATTCTCCATTGCCCCTACCTTGCCATTTGTGGACCGGCGTAGTCCTCTGGTTCTGCCTTACTCACGACGTTGATGATTGGAGATAACTTTTCGGTGATGTCGATGATCGATGGTTTTCTTCGATACTCCTCTTTTTCAAAGTTTTTTGGGGAAAAACGAAAAATTCTTCGGAGCTTCCCGTCTTGCTTCCAGACCCAACGGCGGAAAAAATAATCTGAAGATGGCCATCACACACGTCGACCTCCAGGATACCGTCTGACGACAGTGACCAAAACAAGAAGAAAAAAAAAAAAGACAATTCCGGACCCAACCACTAGATGGCAGAATGATGCACAGCATAAGAATCCAGAAAAGGATTCACGCTGCAAAACTATATATTAAGGATAACAAGGTACAGAGCAGACTTCACCGTAAACCATCTTCATGCAATGTAATATTACATGCCAGCAGTGCACACCCCAGACACCAAATTCAGGCCATTCCATATGGGGAATTGACTAGGGCAAGGAGAAACTGCAGTGACAATGGGGATTTTAAGATGTGTATGGAGAACATGAGATCACGCTTTACTGCCAGAGGGTTTGACATGCGGACGATTAGGACAGCGGAGAATAAGATTCTTAAAATCGAAAGCCATGATACTCTGAAACAGAGGAGTAAAAAGAAAGAGGATTCTGATAAAATAAGACTCATCACTGATTACAATGGGGTTTCCAAGGTACTGATAAAGGGTATCCGGAAACACTGGGATGTCCTTCGGGCCGACAGAACCCTGGAGGAATTTACCTTGGAGAGACCTAGTATCACATGCAGATGGGGTAGAACCCTTAAATCACAACTGAGTCCAAGTTATCCGAGACACAAGACAACGACGAACTGGCTGATCCCACTGACTTTTGGTTTCTTTAAATGTGGACAGTGTGGAGTATGCAGACTGGCCAGCGACAAGAGGAAACTTTTAAAGGGGCAGATGGGAGAAGTTACACAATAAGATATAACATCAATTGCAACACAAAGTTTGTAATTTACATCATAGAATGTGAATGCAAACGCATATATGTGGGCAGTACAATAAGAGAACTGAAAGAGAGGATAAGTGAAAACCTAAGAACATTAAAACAGCAGGATGTTAGATACCCGATGGCTATATATGCAATGGAATTTAAAGCACAGGGCCAACATAAGCAGTTCATGTTCTTTGGGATTGACCACATAGAACTTGAACCCAGAGGGGTCAACAGGGAATTGCACCTGAAACGGAGGGAAGCGACATGGATTATGCGTCTTCAGGCCGTGTAACTAGGTCTTAATACTGACCAGGAACTGCAATATTTTTAGGGGATTAGAAATAATGACCTATTTTTATTCTGGTAGGATCTGATGTCTAAATATGTATGGAGATGTAATATTTAACATTGAAAATATGAACTACACATGGAGTGGGGAGCGAATTGAACTGATGGGACATTTAGGGAGACCTGTATTTTATATACCATAACGAATTTTGAATGATGTTAACCCTGGGGTGAATACGGTGTTACTGATCGCTCATGATAAAGAAGGTATAATTTAGAATGGGACGTGATGCGGTTTGGGTACAATGAAGTGATTTGATTTATGATGTGATTCGACAATTAATTCCTCGCAGCCATTGCTATTGAACTTTCCAATTTTGGGATTCTCTTTTTTGAACACAGCGGGCATGGCATATTAGAAGAATACATTAGTAAGTTGTGAACCAATATTGACCGCGTATTTAACCCCTTCCGTGTGCACGACGGCCGAGAGCCGTTGTGCGCCACAGTGCTCGTGTGCGCAGGACGGCTCCCGGCCGTCCTCGCACATGGCACCGGAAATCCCTCTGGTGCAGGCACCAGAGGGATTTCCTTTCCTCCCCAACAGCCTCGGGAGCTGGGGAAGAGCTTCCCCAGCTCCCGAGGCTCTCCCCCTGGTTTCTGTGAAACAACGATCAGCGCACACGTCGTGCTGATGTCATTTCATAGAAACCGAAACTGAAATGAGCCTTTAGACTCATTTCAGTTTCACTTTCTATGTGCTCAGGGGGATATCTCAGCCCCCCGAGCACGTAGAAAGACGGGCGAGGTATCATTGGAAAGGGGAGAACCACTCCTTTCCAATGGTACCCCTCCCTAGTGGGTCCCTGCTTGGGGATTGCCCCAGGATGGCGATCCCCAAGCAGGGATCCACCCATTAGACACCAGGGAGGGAGGAGCGGCCCCTTGGGCATGGGGCCTTTGCTCCCCCCAAATACGTTTGGGCAATACAGTCCCCCCAAACAGCCCCCTGGGGGGGCAGAAAGCCCACTAGAAACCAGGGATTTTTTTTTGTATTGATGTAGGGGTGGGGCTGCCCAAAATGGGCATGACAAAGCCCCCATCCCCCCAGAGAAATTCCAGTATTTCTGCCCTCCCGGGGGGCAGACGGAGGCAGTTGCCCCCAATCTGACCCCCGGGGGGCAGAAAGCCCACTAGAAGCCAGGGAGTTTAAAAAAATGTGATTTAGGGGTGGGGGCTGCCCAAGATGGGCAGACCAATGCCCCGACCCCCCAAAAAATGCAACAGTCTTTCTGCCCCCCAGGGGCAGATGGGGGCAGTAGCCCCTGATCTGCTCCCGGGGGGACAGAAAGCCAACTAGGAACCAGGGACTTTTTTTTTATACGTAGGGTTGGGGGCTGCCCAGAATGGGCATGCATATGCCCCACCCCCTAAAAAAATGCCACAGTCTTTCTACCCCGCCGGGGGGCAGATGGGGGCAGTGGCCCCTGATCTGCCCCCCGGGGGGGCAGAAAGCCCACTAGGCACCGGGGAGTTTTATTTTTTTTATACGTAGGGGTGGGGGCTGCCCAGAATGGGCATGCCAATGCCCCCACCCCAAAAAAATTGCCACAGTATTTCTGCCCCCCGGGAGGCAGAAAGGGGCAAACGCCCCTTATCTGCCTCCCAGAGGGGGCAGAAAGCCCAATAGGCATCAGGGAATATTTTTTTTTAATTCAGGGGTGTGGGCTGCCCAGAATGGGACTATGAATGCCCCCCCCCCAAAATGCCACAGTCTTTCTGCCCCACCAGGAGACAGATGGGGCAGTAGCCCCTGATCTGCCCCCTCAGGGGGCGGCAGAGAGCCCACTAGGCGCCAGCGATTACGCTGGCTTTTTTTATGCGTGGGGTGGGGGCTGCCCAGGATGGGCATACCAATGCCCCCACCCCCCAAAAAAATAGCCACAGTCTTTCTGCCCCCCCTTGCAGCCACTATGCCTACCCACAGAAGTGAGGTACCATTTTTATCGTGAGACCTGGGGAACGCTGGGTGGTAGGAAATTTGTGTCAGCCCGGTGATCTTACAACTTTCCCACACAGAAATTTGAGAAAAATTTGATTTTTCCATCAAAATTAGAGGTTTGCAGGGGATTCTGGGTAGGGAAACGTTCGGGGATCCACGCAAACCATACCTCCCTGGACTCCCCCGAGTCTCTAGTTTTCAGAAATGTGTCGTTTGGTAGGTTTCCCTAGATGGCCACCAAGCCCGGGACCAAAAACTCATGTGACTCCCCTTGCAAAAGCAGATTGTTTTGTGATAGGTAATTTTGATGTCTCCACAATACGTTTTGGGCCCTTGCCTGTCGCGGGTACTTGACCCACCCAGACGAGTGAGGTACCATTTTTATTCAGGATACCTGGGGGACTGCTGGGTGGTAGGAAATTTGTGTCAGCCCGGTGATCCTACAACTTTCCCACACAGAAATTTGAGAAAAATTAGATTTTTTCAGCAAAATTTGAGGTTTGCAGGGGATTCTGGGAAGGGAAACGTTGGGGGATCCACGCAATACATACCGCCCTGGACTCCCCAGGGTCTCTAGTTTTCAGAAATGTGTGGGTTTGCTAGGTTTCTTTAGATGGCCACCAAGCCTGGGACCAAAAACGTTTGTGACCCCCCTTGCAAAACCAGGTCATTTTCAGATACATAGGGGGCATCTGCATTTCTGGTCCCGGGGTCGGCAGCCATCTAGGGAAACCTACCAAACCCACACATTTCTGAAAACTAGAGACCCGGGGGAGTCCAGGGAGGTATGGCTTGCGTGGATCCCCCAACGTTTCCCTACCCAGAACGTTGTGAGAGCCACACAATTCACCCCATCCTGGATTTTCCTGGGTGTCTAGTTTTCAGAAATGTATAGGTTTGCTAGGTTTCCCTAGGTGCCGGCAAAGCTAAGGTTCAAAATCTACAGCTAGGCACTTTGCAAAAAAAGGGTCAGTTTTCACTGTAAAAATGTGGTGTGTCTATGTTGCATTTTCCTTCGTTTCCTGTCGCCGGCACTAGGCCTACCCACACAAGTGAGGTATCATTTTTATCGGAAGACTTTGGGAAATGCAGGGTGGGTGGAATTTTGTGGATCCACGCACATTCCAGAACTTTCCATCACAGAAATGTGTGGAGAATGTTTTTCTTTTTACAAAGTTTGAGGTTTGCAAGGGAAGAGAACCTGGTGGGTTTGTGGGTAAGAGAACCTGGTGAAAGCCACAGAAGTCGCCCCATCCTGGATTCCCCTGGGTGTCTAGTTTTAAAAAATGTAAAGGTTTGCTAGGTTTCCCTAGGTGCCAGCAGAGCTAGGCACTTTGCATAAAAAGGGTCAGTTTTCACTGTAAAAATGTGGTGTGTCCATGTTGTGTTTTGCGCCGTTTCCTGTTGCGGGCACAAGGTCTACCCACACAAGTGAGGTATCATTTTTATCAGAAGACTTTGGGTAATGCAGAGTGGGTGGAATTTTGTGGATCCACACAGATTCCAGAACTTTCCATCACAGAAATGTGAGGAAAATGTGTTTTTTTCCCAAAAGTTTGAGGTTTGCAAGGGATTCTGGGTAAGAGAACCTGGTGAGAGCCAAACAAGTCACCCCATCCTAGATTCCCCTGGGTGTCTAGTTTTCAAAAAAGTATAGGTTTGCTAGGTTTCCCTAGGTGCCGGCAGAGCTAGGGTTCAAAATCTACAGCTAGGCACTTTGCAAAAAAAGGGTCAGTTTTCACTGTAAAAATGTGGTGTGTCCACGTTGTGTTTTGGGCCGTTTCCTGTCGCAGGCACTAGGTGTGCCCACACAAGTGAGGTACCATTTTTATCTGGAGACTTAGGGGAACACAGAATTGTAGAGCAACTGTTATTACCTAATGACTTTCGATGCATTTCTGCCTTCCAAATGTAAAACAATGTGTAAAAAAGAAATCACTTTGAAAAATGTCACATGCTAGTATGGGTATCCACAATTTCTGAGATGTGCAAATAGCTACTGTTTCTAAACTCTATATTCTGTTCCCATTTCAGAAATACATAGGTGTCTTTCATACCAATTTTTCACTGTTTATATTTTTCCAAATGAATTGCTATATACCCGGTACACAATAAAGACACATTGCAAGACGCTGCTCAGTTATTGGCTCCGGGTTCGTCGGGTTCTTGGTGAACCTACAAGTCCTATATATCCCCACAACCAGAAGGCTCCAGCGGATGTAACGGTATATTGCTTTAAAAATTCTGTCATACTTAGAAGAAGTTACAGGTGAAAACGTTGGCACAAATGGCTGTTTTTTTCAACTCATTTTCAATTTTTCCTATTTTCAACTGTTAGTTTCTATAAAAAAAAAACCTTGAAGGTTCTACACAAATGACCCCTTGCTGAATTCAGAATTTTGTCTACCTTTTTGAAATGTATAGCTTCCCAGGATCCATTATTGCTTTCATACCCATTTCTACCGTTAGCTGGAAGAAGGTTGAAAGCACAAAAAATAGCAAAAATAGGCTATTCAATCAATCAGGGGTTTGTTAAAGCGCGACTACTCACCCGTAAGGGTCTCAAGGCGCTAGGGGTGGGGAAGGGGGGGAGGGTGCAGTGTCCCAGTAAAATGCCAAAACTGTGTAAAAAAAATTGGTTTTCTGACAAAAGTCAGTCTGTCCCTGAAAGCTGGGAAGATGGTGATTTCAGCACCACAAACCCTTTGTTGATACCTTTTGCAGAGAAAAAAACAGACGCTTTCATCTTCAGCACTTTTTTTCCTAAAAAAAACAAAATTTGGCTGTATTTTGACTAATTTCTGGGTCCCCTCCAAGGGAATCAAGAAACCCTGGGTACCTTTAAAATCCCCATGATGTTGGAAGAAAAGGACGCAAATTTGGCGTGGATACCTTATGTGGTCAAAAAGTTACAGGGGCCTAACCGCGAACTACCCCAAATAGCCAAAAAAAGGCTTAGCAGAGGGGGGGAGGGGGGGAAGGCCTAGCAGCGAAGGGGTTAACGACGACTGAGTATCCTTTGGATATATATTTAAGATGTAGGCTATATATATGATATAATTTAGGATGGAATACACTCATCCAATATGTCGGCCATCAGGGCATATTATCGCATTGCGGGCATGGCACATTAGAAGAAATCACTAGGAAGGTGTGAACCAATATTGAGAGCTTATTTAACGATGACTGAGTTTCCTTGGATATATATTCAAGACGTAGACAATAGAAATGATACAATTTCGGATGCAATACATTCATCCAATATGGCGGCCGTCAGGGCAGGTAAACGCATTGTATAAGGAAAATGCGTCAGTAGAATAGTTTCCGGTAGTCGGAAAAGGTTAAAGGTACTATTAACTGCTGGTGCGCGCACACGATATGGAGCAGACTGGATGGAAGAATGGGATAGAACAGCGTACAAACAAACAGAGGCAAACAGAGTGTTTTGATTGGAACGTAGGCAATGGATATCAATGCGGTTTACTGACAGTGGTATAATTGTTGCAGGAGAATATTGACTGAAAGTCCAACAGTGAGAGGGGTAATGGACCCAATATACTGGATATTATAACATTGTGAACAATCGAGTTGGAGAATACCGGTGAGTACGGATGAGGTTCATGTTGATTAGCCATATGAGTTGATTTCATAATGAAAGATAGAGACTCATGCATTAATTTTGACACACAGATGGACGTCTCTGAGGGAAAACATGAACCATCTACCAGGACGGAAGTAGAACCAGGCACCAGGTAGGACGTGTAAAGATGGGGACTGGCAAAGACGACTGAATGGGTATATTTATTATTTAGATGAAACGCAGCGGTGAGGAAAGATAGGAAGACAGGTATGTGCTTTTCATGTTGGCACTTGGGATACACTTTTGTGTGAAGGGTTTTGACCAAACATAATGTGATGATAATCATGACACTTTGATTCGAGGATCAGACTGCACCACGTCCCATTATTATGATTGGTGAATTTGGGATGAAATAGATAATGATCGCCATGCTCTTTTGTAAATATGTAAATGAAACAAATGAAGTACTGCGTTAAGATATACGGAGTAAACACGAAAAAGATTTTGGGTTTCCACTGAAGTCACCTAATGTGTGATTCAAGATATACTAAGAATACTGAGCACCAGATGCACGGGTGTGATGTGGTGGGTATGTAGTACAGAAACTACAACCACCTTTTTATTATATTTTATAGACAGCCCTGAAGAAGTCATGGGGAACTCTCCAATACGACGAAACACGTGTTGGCTGGGCGTATGAAGTCTAAGAAATAAAAGAACACGGAAGAAACCTATGTGCTTTCGGATAATTTCATGAATTGTGTCAATATTTAAAAATAAAATGTTCTAATCCATAACAAATTAAATTATTTCAGACTGTGATTGTCTTCAGATTTAAAATGCAGTCCAATGATATTGTTTCTCTTCAAAATAAGTTCATCACGTCATTCCAATAGAAGTTAATTTCATTATCATAAAAATCCATTATCACGACAGCAAACACTTGTTTCCCAGAGCACTTCTGGTTCACCAAGGCTAATAATGAAAAGATATAAACGCCGACCCATCTAGAAATCTGCTTGCATCAACCAAGCACATGAAACAAAAGAAGTCCAGATTCACCACATATAGGGTTCTTACTCTTATTCTTAAGACCCCATGATAAGGAGCAGAACACATCAGATGTAAAATAGTAGTGAGCTTCAATGAAGAATATATTCTAAGAAGTCCAAGAAACTGAAATGATGATAGGATGTATAGTGAACGCTCATGATAAGGTTTAGTAGTAGCCTTGTTGCAAAATTCTGAATCTATTTGATACACTGGCTGGATTTCTTTGGGAGCCCAAAGTACAAGGAATTACAGTAGTCAATGTGAGATAAATTAATAATACAGACCACAGTCTGTGGTGAGCCCTCAGGCAGGAAAGGCAGCAACTTTTCAAGCATCCATGAACAATGAAAGTATGAGAACCACCAAGAAACTAAGTAAATGGATGGAGTTATTCCATCAGAGTACACAACTAATCCCAATAACCAACAATAATCAATAACCCCTGAATTAACCACTGACCCTGGGTTCTGGAGTAGCACGCTACCCTTTTATAAAGCTCACCAGGGGTAGTATGTGCTATATCAATCCAATTACAATACAATACAATTAAAATACAATGATTTTTTATTGTATTTCATTTTGCATGTAATTATATTTATTTTTGTGTTTATATTAGCATACGATGAAATACATCATTTGAATCAAATGAATCATTTTCAATATGAACAGGTTCCAGGGTTGTTTCTGAAAAAGCATTGAAATATACATTCATTTATGTATTAAGATTTTTTATACACAGCTGCATGTAATGTTTCTGTTACTTCAGCACCCTGATATGGCATAGTGTATATTCTCATCTTGGCATTTTCAGTCCCTATTCTAGGTTCATAATATCAGGAAGCATGGCTGGAGACATATCTTGCCATGTGTGGAAGGGTGATGCTCCACATCCCCTCACTCTGAGCTCCAAAACCCGCTCACACTGAGTCTGTAGCTTTCTGGTGAGAGTGTTCACATGTGTGAAGAACACACTATGGGGCATATTTTTTTTTAAAACATGCAACACAGCGCAGCACCCAAAGAAGCTGCGCTGCGTTGCGTGGCTGGGAGGGAGGGAGCAGGAGAGCACAATATCTTCAGAGATATGGCTCTCTCCTCCCCTCTCCCTAGATCTGGTACTGATTTCAGCTGCCGAGCGCCGCGCACACACCTTAGCGCCATAGCGCTAGGGTGTGAGTGTGATTGTAGCATAGGTTTTGTACAGTAAATTCCCCAAAAAACATTTTGTGCAACACAGCGTAAATTGTTTGAAAATCTACCCTTAAGTATCAGTGCCCCATCAATGAACAAAATGTCCCAGCAGGCTATGAACTTCCATTTAGTCGAAGATGTGGTGGCCACATTGGACTTCTGGGCATAATTTTCCTCGAGCTCAACTGCATCTTTGGAAAGCAATCATGACACTATGTTGCTGCAGCCTGGACCTTGCTGTGAGGATATAGGATTTTCAAGCCAAGCCTTGTTGGGAAAACAAACTTTTGAACATTTAACTTGAAAAACTCTTGAAACCTTAACTTGAACTTTTCTCAAGAGTGTAGGATTGCTGTTTACACTTAAGTTTTATCCTGTGATGTAACAGCAAGAATTCGTAAGTCAGAACTATGATACACACTCTATCTATTTGTAACTATGCATAAGGGGTTTAGAGGTATAATACTGTTTAAAACAGTTGCCCAGTTAGGGCTTGCAGGTTAGTAGTGTTGCTAATTACTTTGCAGTGGCATGCAAGTCAAGTAGAAACTAAATCTAATCTTCCACAAAAGAGTGCATAGGTACGAAGCTAGAGACAGTCGTCCTATTGATAGGGAGAGGTGTTGAAGATATATTCAAGGTGCAATTATAGCAGAGCAAGAGCCCAGTCGTGGTTCTGCTGTGCACAGGTCTGGGTAGGGAGATCTCAAATTTTTCAGGACATTTTTCTCCTGGTATTAGTCTTAAGTAATAAAGCGTATCCAGAAGTGTGTAGGCAGAAGCAAGACTGGGATATTGGTCTCCTATAACTCGTGGGAAAGTGTCTAGTGCCAGAACACTGTACTGTCGCACCGAGCCGAAGTGTCATTTAGAACAAACACACATCAAAGACATGCACAAGATATAGCTGTGGCAATTGGGAAGTTGATCATACACAACAAATATTCAAGATACTCATCTCTTTCAGGAATAAGAAGCTCTCCATCAAAGTATAGAGAGTTGGTTACATAGATGTATATCCCAGGGGCGGCTCCTCCGCTAAGGCGGGGGAAAGTCGCTCCACTGCTCTCAGAGCAAAGCAGCAAAAATAAAATGATAATAACTTTGTTATTATCATTTTATTTTTTGTAGCTGCTGGGCTGGGTTAGGGTGGGGCGGGGCTGATGCCACAGGGGGAGGAGTGGTTTGCACACTCCTTAAGTGCACATTACTTTTTAGCCAGCCCTCTTGGGCTGACCAAACAGTCATGAGCACTTTGCATGTTCCCCACCAGGCTGCATTACACAGCCTGGTGGGGAACATGCACAGCCTCCCTGTCCCCGTGTGAGCGTGAACCACGGCGCTCAAACCAATCACAACGCTGCATTGCAGCGTTGTGATGGGCTAAGGGGAGCCCGGGAGCCGGGTGCTTCCTGCTGCCGGTACTGCAGGAAGAAGGAAGCTGAACAAGACGGAGGAGAGGCTGCGGCCGGCAAAAAGATAAGTGGTAATTTTTTTTATTTTCCCTGCCCCACGCCCCTCCATTGCCCATCCCTGCCAGCTGCTACTCGTGTATCCACTTACTGTTACAATGCAGTGCAGGAAGGAGTGTTATAGCCAGTCATTTAAGATATGTCTCATTGCATTTAGACGATACACTACGTCCTGCAGACCCTTGTGACCAGCAGAAGGGGCATGTCAGAGTGGTGCGTTCCAATGTCTCTGTTTATTCTCTTATCTCATTACCCTTTCCCCGTTTTCAACCCCGGTCCTCTTTTTGTTGTTTATGTTGTCATATGGGGAGGCGCTGAGAGAGAAAAAAAAGTGCATTGCTCCGCTGGATCTCGAGTACAAGGTTAGTGCTGTCTGACACAAAACAAGCATTTGCAATGCAATCTGTCTCGCCTTTGGGACCTTATATGTATTTAGCTATGCAGCACATTAGCCTGGGTGCTGAAACATCTACTGTTCTTTAACATGGAGGGAAAGTAAGCACCAAGCTGCGTGACACGTCAGGTATGGGTACACATGGAGAGAAATATTGCCTTTCAGCGGGAAATGGCATAGTCCAAAGCTCTGTTTTTAATATAAAATCAGGGCCTTCGGTGGTCATATCACTGAAAATACAAGATTTGAAAAAAATATTATTGTCTACGGGTGCTCGTGGAATACAATTTCTATGGACTGGAATGTAGAGAATGCTAAAGTGATTCTGGTATTTTACTGACCTCTGCTGGTCGTTTTCTATCAAGAAAGTTAAATAGAGGAAGTTGCCAGAAAAAATTAAAAAAAGAAAGTCCCTCAACAGAAAGCAATTCTGGTATTTTACTGACCTCTACTGGTCGTTTTCTATCAAGACAGTTAAATAGAGGCAGTTGAACAAGCAGAAAGCAATTCTGGTATTTTACTGACCTCTACTGGTCGTTTTCTATCAAGACAGTTAAATAGAGGCAGTTGAACAGAAAAAAAAGTCCCTAAGCAGAAGCAGACAAGTCCTAGGGCTTATCTCCAGAGTCCACAAAGTACATACACATATAAGTATATACTAAAGTATATACAAGAGGTCTTGAATGCTCGACCTAAAAAGTTCAATGCATAGGCTACATTGAACAGTTCTCTTTTCAAGCCCTTTTTGAAATGCAAATAGTAAGATGTGTCCTTGAATTCAAAGGCAATGCGACTACAAGATAATGTATCATAGTTGATGTTGAAATTAATGCCAATGTGTATTATTTCAGCCTTAACAGGCTATTAGGCTTGACTGTGCTTAACCTCGAATTACAGATATTTAATAAACAGAAAACATTCAACAGAAGAGTGAACTTTTGCAGGCACGCAAACAAATAATGGGTGGTCTGTTTTCAAAGTGATATGCAATCTTCAGATCCAGAAAGTCAAGTATTTCTACTTGTGCAGTACTTTATCTGTACAGATTTATTACCAAGTTTATTTCCTGTCTACTCTTGGCAGTCTTTTTTTGTTCACCTGTCTGTACGCATGCTACATGCAGCGAATGCTTCTCCTTTCCCCTAGATCGACCCCATTCTCATCAGACTGTGCCAGGATCCAGCTTCATACTGTACAAATATATAATAATGGCATTGCCTGGGAGGGAGATGCCATCATTTGAAGAAGGGAACAGACACGAAAGTGGGGCTACACAGTCCTGTTTTAGTTCCCAATTTACTATTTACTGTAGCCAGAACAAATCATTGAACCTCTGGGCCCAAACACATAAACAATCATTAATAAACTTTCAAAAAACCACTGTCCTTGCAACCTCTCCTTTCATCTAACTCTGTAAGTTGGTGAAACGCAGTATATGTCCCATCAGGCTACCTTCTGCATCACCAACAAGATTTAGAGTTGTAGACCTCTGCTGTAGGCTAACTACCCTCACATGCTACCACTCATCCGTACCCAGTGTGACCGACTTGGGACCAGCAAGGCACTATCATCCCGTTCACAGTTCAGCTGTAATGAGATCAATCTTTCCTTGTACAATTGATGCTGTTTTATAAAGTTAATGCACTAGGTTAAATAATTGGCACAGATGTGAATCCATACATTACAGTCCTGTTCTTTTATTATTGTGCCTAAATGTTGGAGCATTTTACAAATAGACATATCAAGTCTGGCAATGAGCTTTACCTAAAAACACTACCATAAATAACATAGAATAATTAACAATACCAAGAAAAGCATGTGAATATCACTGTATATGGAATCTAACAAATCTTAGCTTGGCTTGGAGGAGTGACATAAGAAAGACATGACCAAGGGCAAGAACAACATGTATAGTTACTTACAGATGAAATGATCATACCACTTGTAAGACCTGGCATCCTTGGTGTGGTTCTGCTTTAACTTTTTGCCCCCATCCTCCTGTTTGCTGACTTCATTTTTGCTGGCTTTAGGACTCTGTGCACTTTGCTACTACTAATCAGTGCTAAAGTGCTTCTGCCTGAAAACTGGTAGCATTGACTTACACCCAATTGGTTTATTTAATTTACTTGTACGTCCGTAGTTAGGTGGTACTACATGTGCCCAGGGTCTGTAAATTAAAGCTACTAGTGGGCCTGCAGCACTGATTGTGCCACCCACTTAAGCATCCCTTTAAACATGTCACAGGCCTACTATTGCAGCCTGTGCATGCTGTTTTTATAAACTGCCATGTTGACTTGGCAAAATAATCCTTTTGCCGGACCCAAACCTTCCTTTTTAATGCATATAAGTCACCCCTAGGGAAGGCCCTGAACAGCCCAGAGGGCAAGGTGCAGTGTATTTAAAAAGTTGGACTTTTAAGTTTTACATGTCCTGATAATGAAAAACTCTTAAATTCTCTACTCTCCTTCCTCGCAGCCAGAGCCTGGAACGCCCTTCCGCTCCACCTCAGACAGACAACATCACTCCCCATCTTCGCAAGAAACCTCAAAACCTGGGTCTCTTCAACAGACACCTCCTTGACGGACTGGAGCCTGCACCCCCACCCACCCCCAGCGCCTTGAGACCCTCACGGGTGAGTAGTCGCGCTTAACAAACACATGATTGATTGATTGATTGATTGATCTACTGCAAGGCCTATCTCTCCCAGAGGATAGCACTGGGGTTACCTTATTACATTTAATAAGCTATAACTTCCAATTAGGAACAGGTAGACAGATCAAGTTTGGTGCCTAAAGAATTGTATTTAAAAGCCCTCTTTAATGGTAAAGTCGGATTTTTAATCAAAATTCTGAAAATGCCATTTTTAGAAAGTAGGTATTTTAATTTCCTAACCGTTTGGTACCTGCAGCCTGTTCCTGGATCACATGACTAGGTGTAGCTGGCATTTGGTCTTTGTGCATTGCTCCTAGACAGTGAGACAAAGGGAAGATAGGTGGTGATAGGATGGGCCACTCTGAGTTAACAAGGGGAGAACTGTCACCTATCACACTTGCGCATCACAAAGGCCCTGCCTGTGCACCCTCCAAGGGTTTGACTCTGGTGACCCTAGACAAGCCGGGGCCAGGACAGGGAGGAAGGGGATACCTGGCACATCAGTGGAAACCTCTAGAAGCTTCCTCCACGTCAAAGTGGGCACCAGATATTAATATCGGACATCAGCCCTGAACTATTTAGTACACTTCTGTACCTGTGGACTAGGCCAGGAAGAAGGACTGCTGGGCTGCTGAAAGGACTGATACTCTGCTGGACTGCTGCTGTGCTGACCTGCTGCTATCTTGCCTGGATGAGAAGGATTGGACCTGTATCTCTGATTCCAGGACCCCGCATTGACTCCAAGGACTAGTTGGCTTTCCTCCTGATGAGAAGACTCAGGGACATAACAGGCTTCCGACAACCTTGAACCCGGCACCTTGGCTCTGCCATCTGTGAGTCTTGCCCTCCCACATGGTGCTACCCGGGTTCTGAACCCTTGGAAAGGAGCTTGAAGGTGGTCTGCCAGCCCATCTGTGGATCCAGCAGAACCAATGCATCTCCTCTGAAGTGTGGTGCATCTCCCGCAGAACAGTGGCATTGCCTCTGCTGTTCGATGCCTCGCGCTCGGATCTGCTGCTGCGTGATGCATCTACGTGCCAGGACAGTGCCTCACCCAACGCAGCCTGTTGGAACTGCTGCTGCATGACATATCTCCACACAAGGACATCACATCGCCCAACGCAGCCCATCAGAACCGCCGCTGCATGATGCATTTCTATGCAAGGTAATCGCCTCGCACTTCACAGCTTCCTTGAACCCCCACTGAGCATAGCATCTCCTCACCCAGACCTCACATTGCCTCTGCTGCGTGACATATTCTCAATGCGGGGTTCTGCGATTCTTCACAACCAGGTTTTAAGGTACTCTTGTTCAGCAGCCCTGAGTGGGTCCCTGCAGCCTTCACATCACAGTCCATCACAGCCAGCCTTTGTCACAGTCACTTTGTCCTGGTCCAGCACGACCAGATAACCACAGTTGGTGTTTTGTGCTTTTTGGCGCTATTTTCCATTAAGTCTTTAAAAAGTACATAGAAATTACATAGCTACAGTTCTACTGATTGGATTTTTGTTGTTCTGGTCTTGATTTATTTATTAAAATGTAATCTATTATTCTAAATTGGTGTGAGATTTTTCTTGTGTTGTGTTTTCACTCTATCACTGTTTGAAGTCCTGCATAAATACTTTGCACATTGCCTCTACGTAAATCCTGACTGCTCTGTGCCAAGCTACAGAGGGTTGAGCACAGGTTAAGTTAGGGTGTGCTGGTGACTTCACCTTGACAAGGATTGTGGTTGCTGCTTGAGTAGGGTTTCACCCCCCTCAACCAGTAACTCAATTTTTTACACCACTCACTGTGGGAAATGAGTTTTAACAACAGAATTGCTTTAAATAAAGAAATACATTTTCATTCTGTACACAGCTTCTGCGGAAGATAAGTAATTTTAGGCACTTAGGGACACAATATACTAAGAGTTTTTCAGGAATCTGGCAAAAAGTCTGGACAATGTAGAAACAGAGGAAAGCAAAGAAGCAGTCAACATCGGAAAGGCCGGAAAAACACACAGTCACTCTAATTCCAATAACAAAACAAATTCTACTTACTGTGTATCCAGTAATAGTATTTGCATGTTGCTTCGGCATCCTCCATTGCACACTGAGGGCTGTGCAATTCACTGCGTCAAGCTGTACATCTAAGGGAGGTCCTGGTCTATCTGTCTCAAGACATAAGAAAAGTGCATTAAGAACTTCAGGCCTGTTGTAAAGAGTTATTCATGAGCTAGAAAATATCTGATGTGGATTAAGCCATTTTATTTTTTATTTATTCACAAGTTTATTTTTTTGCTTTTATCCATAGATTACTTGAGTCTCATCTAATTCTATACGGGATTTCTGTCATTATTACTACATTCTGTAGGAAATCTCCCTTTTCTGCATGGCCACCCTAGATGTTTTTCTTTTGCTGGATCTTATTTTTGTTGGCTGGCTTTAGAACTCAGTGCACTTTACCATTGCTAACCTGTACTAAAGTGCCTGTACCCCCCTCTAAACAGGGTTGAATTGGCATACTCCTAATTGGCATATTTAACTTGCATATCAGCCCCTTGTATGGTACAAAATGTACCCAGAGTCTGGAAGTTAAATTCCATTAGTGGATTGCAGCAACTATTGTGCTATCCACTATGTTGGCAGTGCAAACATTGCTTCAGACCTATTATTGTAGCCTGACTGTAACAGTGTCAAACATGTACTGCAACCTGTAAAAATAACCATGTTGACTGTTAAAAAGCCTATTAAATATTAATAAGTCACTCCTATGTAGGCCTTGTAGCCCAGAAGGCAGGGTGCATGGTATTTAAAAGTAGGACATGCAGAAATGTCAAGTTAACTTGTCCTTGACTAGCACCCAAAGGCTATTTTCACTGTAGAAAGGCTGTCTGGCCCATAGAGAAACACTGGGAAGCAACATTAAATACTGATACTGTGTCTCTAAATATAATGCAATGGCGAAGTCAGATTTGCAATAGATATTAAGGAAAGGTAACTTTTAGAAAATTACCTTTCACATGCATAACTCTCAGAAGGCTAATTAGCGCAAGCTCCTGCAAGCTCTCAGCCTGTGCTCAGCCTTCCATAGGTGTGAAAAAGGTGTTAAATGCCTCATAGGAGCAAACAATAGGCAGCTGTGAATGGGCAGAGATGACCACCACAGAAAATTACCTCTGACCTTCACAGATTATGCATGTTTGGGCTGTGTGTGATATATTACAAGGACAACCCTTTACACCCACGGGAACCAGGGTATTTCTTTATATATGTATACAAAGTGCTGTGGGCATCATTCAGCAGGTGGGAATAAAAAATAAAAAATCATATTATACATTTGTGAGTTGCGCAATCAATGTAGTTATTTCAAACATATAGAGGATTATTCTCAGCTCAAGACACACAAACAACAAGCCTGACAAGGGTTTCGTTAACGATGTGCATTATCCAAATTCTCTGCAATTATCAGTATTACATTCTATACAAAGTGCAAATGACGCAGTGCTCTTGTGAGTGTGTGAATATGTAAAACATACATATAAGACATTGTACAGCCCAGGTTCAATAAATAACTGTAATAGAAAACAGATAGCTTATCATCGCATATCCTTTAAAATCACATTGAATATATGACCCAAGGGAAAGATATCGACTTTTCAACCCAGGTTCTCCTCAGGGCTAAGTTGTTTGGCTTAGAACCAATGGCATTGTAACCAGTCCTGTGTATAGTAACGTTGATTGATCTAGAGCTCGGCCAAGCTAAGGAACTGTCTGAGCAGGGCCTTTATGAGTCCACCCTGCGACAGTATCATCACTGTGATCCTGTTTCAATATGAGAACGAGTGTGACCCACCAGGTGTCACAACGATTCTGTTCCAATATGCAATCATTGTGACCCAACAGGTGTCACAAGGTTTCGACTCAATTCTATGTGGATGGGCTCAACAATTACCGCTGCTACTGAGTGCCATCAACAAGATTCTTCTTAGTGAGTAACTGGAGGAAGAATGCTCTCATCACCTCCTCTGCAGAGAATAGATGTCTTGTGCTCCAGGAAGCGGGCATTCTTTTTGACATTACTGTGTAAAGTTGTGCTTGACAGGTCTGTCAAGCCACATACAACACTTGGGGCATACTTCAAAGGCAAAGACCAGGATGCCAAGACAATTCCTGTGGATCTCCTGTCTGGATGCTGAATGACCCTTCTTTTGTCCTACCAGACTTCTGTCTCTGGGTTTGTTGTGGGTACAGTGACCAATTCAAATGAGACTTTAGGATTAGATGTGGGAGGGAACTAGGATTGCCATGATATACTTCCCACACACACACACACACACACAGCCTTCAGAGCCCAAGTTTAGTGTGGCCGAAGACTTTCACCATCTTAGATTTGCCCTGACATATTGCATTTTGGACCTGTTCGCAGTAAGGCAAACAGGAACTATTGAAAAAGTGGGTAGGTTTGGCCCCGGGAACTTTTACCCCAGTGGTTAGGGCGTGCCCAGGAGTCCCTCCACCCCTAGCTGGTTCCAGACATAAATGTGCACCTCTAGGCTGCTAATTCTTAACACTTTTTGGACCAGCAGAAGATTAGAAGAGAGCTGGACCTGCTGTCTGTGACCTCAGAGGAGTCCGGAAGGACTGGACCTAGGCATAGAAGAGGGCTCTAAAGGTCAGTTGACTGACCTGTGTGGCTATAGGGAGAGAAGCTGCAAGAGGCTTTTCCTCAAAGTACTCAGGAAACTGGACCTGGGCTAGACTCTGCTGTTGGCCTCTGCCTGAGAACCCTGTGAGTGTCTATTTACCTCCCCTGAGGTCCTAGGAGTTTTAGAAGACTAAATCAGAAAGTAAAATCTTTGACCAGGACGAACCTGGCTGGTGTATCCAACATGCGCTCCATTGCGGTCGACTTTGAATCGCGTCTAGGTCCCGTTCTACAGCGACCATTGATTATAATTGGCACAGTGTTTTTTTGGTGCTATTTTTACTTAAAACGTTTTTTAATTCATATAAACGGTTTCCATTTTTGTCATTTTGTTTTTTAAAGTTTACTATATATTTATAATTCAGTTTTTTTGTTTTGTTTGGCATTTGGACTTTATTACTGCTTTGGTACTGCATAAATACTTTGTACATTGCCCTAAATTAATCCTGTCTGCACTGTGCCATATTTACGAGGGGGTTCGGTTCAGATTAATTGAGTGTCCGAGAGGGCTCTCCCTGATAGTTCCATTCATGCAATAAGCAGTAAACAATCAATAGACCATGTGTTCTTGAAAGAAAAGGGTGTTGTTCAGAGTTTAGTAGCCAGCCACCAAAATCTGCACTATTTTTGGATAGATGGCCCTATTTGGAGTGTATACCCAGGTATACATTGTAAATATGGAGGAGAGAACATCAACCAATTTTTGGATGTCCCTGGTGTAAGAAAGTGTCTCTGTATATACTGAACCAAAGTAAGGTTCAGTGTGCACAGAGTCCACAGTCCCCAGAGGTTTGGCAGAGGCTAAAGTTAGATATAACCTTACTCTCTAAAGTGGTAGCTTGGTCGAGCAGTAAGGCAGTATCAGAGGACAGTGTAAAGCATTTGTTGTACACACTCAGTCAGCAAATGGTCTCACACACTCAAGAACTGAACTCTAGGCCAATTGTTTTGTATATAAAAATATATAGTTGTTTTATTTTAGAACCAACAATAGGAGCGTCGAGGTGGGTCCTTGGGTGCTGGATTCGGGGTCACAGTCGCCGGGGGGACGTCCTCGAGGTCTTTGTTCACTCCAGCACAGGCCAGGCTTGGCGGGTGCAGAGTGTGCAGGGTTCGCGGTTCCTGGCTGATGCCAGGGGCTTGTTACTTGCTTTGAGCAGTACCACTGCTCGTGGGAGTCCAAGGTAGTTAGAGTCACAAGGCAGTCAGGTCCTCTGGGGTTTTTGAGGTTGCTGACCACTGGAGATGCCGGGGTTTAGCAGGAGCAGGTTCGAGGGTCGACAGGCCGGTAGGGCTGGGGCCAAATCAGTTGGTGTCTTCCTCTTGTTAGCAGCTGCACGGCAGGTCTTCTTGTTTCTTGTCCTTCTTTCTTGTTTCGGAATCGGGATCCAAGGAAGGAAGGTTCAGGGTGCCCCTAAATACTAGATTTAGGGGCGTTACAGGTAGGTAAAGGGCAGGGACCAATGGGTCCCTTCCCTGGGGTGGGTACACCCCCTATTCTGCCACTCTCCAGTGGGAGGGGGGCAGGAGCCTAGTCCTGATTGGGTAGGGCTCCCCATCTTCAAGATGGCGAGAGCCCAGAGATGTGCTTCACCTCGCCTCCCCCACCTGAGGGGTGGGGTTGGCAGAGGCTGGCACACCCCCTTTCCTCCCTTGGTGTTTCCCGCCCGTCTTCCCGCCAGAGTGGGGGCTAGAACCAGTGGGGACCAGTTGCTGAGTACAGCAAGTGGTCTGGGGAAGCTCACAAAGGCGGAATGCCTTTGAAGGTTCCCCCTGCCCATCCTGGGGGAGGAGGCCTAGCACCTCGCCCAGGACGTGCATTGTTGCAGGCCCGGGAGAGCGGATGGCTCTCTACCCAGGGGTCCAGCAACATGTCTGCTGGGTGGCAGCCTAGGCAGGCTCTCAGACAGGACGTGGATTGTGGGTTAGGTTCAGGGGGCAACTCTAAGTTGCCCTCTGTCATGCATCTTACATTAAATCCCACACTGGCATCAGTGTGGGTTTAATGTGCTGAGAAGTTTGATACCAAACTTCTCAGTCTTCAGTGTAGCCTTCATGGTGCTGTGGAGTTCGTGCTGACGACCTCCCAGCCCCATATACTCGGAATGGCAGCACTGCACTTACAGTGCCCAGGAATGGACCTGGGTACTGTAGGGGCACAGGGCTCATGCACCTGTACCCTCACCACTGGCATAGGGCACCCAGCTAGAGGGGTGACTGAGGTATGCCAGGGCAGTGGGTTTGTGGGCATGGCACACAGGGATGTGTGCCATGTCGACTCTCTGTTTTGTTCTGCACCAAGACACTCAGCCTGCAAGGGCAGTGTGTGTGTGTCAGGGTACAGGGCCTCTAAGGGTTGCACAATAAGTGCTGCAGCCCTTAGAGGCCTTCTCTGGTCACAATGCCCTGGGTACCTAGGGTACCATTTACCAGGGGCTGACATGTGGCCAGAGGTGCCAATTGGGTTTAGGCTGTAATGCAGTTTTAGGGAAGGAACACAGGCCCTGGGCACCTGATTGGCCGGAGCCCAGGGCACACTCAGTCAAAGTACATCAGCAATTCAGCAAAAAGTGGGGGCATACCATGCAAGAAAGATGGCACTTTCTCACACCTGGAAAAAGGGTTATTTTATGTTATGTTTTAGTCTAATGCCACAATATTTTGGAAAATATAATAAACTGGAATACTTTATTTTTCTGAGAGTAAGATGAGATAAATATACATTTACTGCGAAAAAGGGAAGGGATGTACAAGGCAATGAAAAAAAGGTGCCACATTCACTCAGTGACACTAAGCATTCATGTTTTATAAGCTTTTGATTTGCATGTATCTCTTGTTGCAAATGTGGTCATATCATTACTAATATTAGCACAGAGTAGTGATACCTCATGCATAGTTCTGATTAATATGCAGTTTCATATAATGTAAAAGGATGACATGTGTCACCCTCTGCCGCATAATCCCAGCAGGTCTTCCTTTAACAGCGCATATGGCTACAGCATGTGAGTGAGGGTCAAATTTTAGACTGCCATCGGACATGCAATGCAAGTGACAAGGAAATTATATACCTACTCCATTGGAGACATTCTGCAACTTAAACTCTGTACAAAACAAATATATTTATCTGCACAACAAATAACTAATAATTTCACCAAGCTATTTGGCTTAAATGAAAGGTGCATAACTGAGATGCCCAGCTAAAATTCAGTTTTAAAGTTTAAAGACACAGGCTTTACCAAAGAAGTCAGAACTCTTGTTTCTAAGCAGGGGCGGCTCCTCCATCTGGGCGGAGGAGCGTCGCCCACTACTTTCTCGCAGTGCGAGAAGCAGAAACATAAAATGGTATTTTAAATACCATTTTATGTTTCTGCTTCTCGTAATGCGAGAAAGCAGAAGGCAGGGTTTGGTTGGGGGCTGGCGGGTGGGCGGTCATGCTCGAGGGCAGGGGAGGAGTGGCTTGCCCACTGTTGTGGGCACTGACTGTTTGGAACCAGTCATACGCACTCTGCATTTTCTCTATGTAGGCTGCATGCAGCTTACATAGAGAAAATGGCCTCCCCATAGAGGACTGTGGGGTCAGCATCCCAGCCAATCACAACATTGTGATTGGTTTAGGGGAGGGGAGGGAGGCTGCCTGCGGCTGCTTCCTGTTGTACAGAAGACGACGCAGACCGAGGACGCAGGACGGGCCGGCAAAGGTAGGTTAACTTCACTTTTTTT
This sequence comes from Calotriton arnoldi, assembly GCA_963921515.1. NCBI lineage: Eukaryota > Metazoa > Chordata > Amphibia > Caudata > Salamandridae > Calotriton > Calotriton arnoldi. Next base: position 730,130 of record CAWUFW010008681.1, on the reverse strand, counting down.
TTTTTTAAGTAAACCTCCCCCCTGTGCGACCCCGTACCCGTGCCCCCCCACCCACGAGTCATACCGGCAGCGACTGTTTCTAAGGGCATTTCAAACTGTCTATTTCCCTATTTTTCTGGCACTTATCAAGGGTATACAGAGTATGTTGGACAAAAATGACAGAATACAAGTAATAAGATGCCAAGGTTCAAAAATGGAACTATGGATGTAGTGATTTCATAAAGGCTGGGGTCGGGTACTCTTTTATGCCTCTTAAGTGCGCTAGATCTTTATTTTACCAGCATTTTAAAAGTATTTCTGAACACTGTCTGTCAGTAACAACCATCTGGATACCTATTATAGCATTATGCTCAGCTACTTACGGCTCTACATTTTGTTAAATGCCCTGAGTCTGAGTTATAGGCCCGAGCAGCAGGTGAGAGCATGTACCAAGCAAAAAGGTATTTAACTATCACTATGGCCCGAGCAGAAGTGCTATAATGCTATTAAAACATTCCATCCACTGAGGGCAGAATGTTCTACATGAAAGAGGGAGAAACAGAAAGACAGACATTGGCATGTTGGAGCAGAAGGTGATACCAGTTATTTTTGGCCCTGAATCATCATTGTCTTTAACAGAGCTCTCAACATTCCAATGTTCTAATTGGTTTTAGATACAAGACATATTGTCTGGGTCAGAAGAGTGTAGAACACGTTAGAACAATAATTTGCTTTCATTTTCACCTTTCCACAACATTGCAAAACAAAAGGAGTGGCTATTACCCAGTTCAGTGGTGCTCGATTTCATGACCTCGGGAGAAAGGAAGGATGTCTTGGCCAGCTGGGATTTAAGCTCGAGCCCTGGCTGCAGCCCAGTGTGTACCAGCACCAGCATTCCACTCCTTTCGGCCATCTTGTATCGAACAGAATCAAATAGGGTGGTGGCTGGCGCAGCATTGTGTTTTTTTCTAAAAGAAACCCAATGGAATGGCACAGAAAAGCTACGTTTTTCGAAATCTTGCTGCAGCTGCTGAAACAGTCTTTTTAGAGCTGCCCAGTATAGAGAAGATTGCATTTCAGAACACAATTTAGTTGAGTTTCAGAATCTAATGTAATTTATTTATAATGAATGACCTGATCAATGGTAGATTACATTGAGCTATCGTTCTTCAATATAGGCACTGACAAAGCCGAATAAAAAAAGGATTGAATGTTTGTTTTTCCTGGTCAAAGATTGAGTCTCAGCACATATTGCCAATTTCAGACCCCACATCCCATTCGAAAGTCCCTGCCCTGTAATGGAGTCGTGGCCTAGCCGTGCTGTGTTATTCTATTAGAAGCGCTTCAGGTCTGACAGCGGCAGGCTCGATGCCGTGACTTGGTTCTAATCACCGGCCATACTGCAATCCTAAAAGGAAATGCTCTTCAAAGGTATTTATTCCTCCTTTAAATTCTTTTAAGTGGCAAAGACATGAAGTTATAAACTGCAAGCTAGTCTCAGGAATAAATCTGGTCCCCTTCAGGGAGGCTGGATTATTCGTTAGCGGCCCGAAGGTGGCGTCATTCAAGTTGCACCAGGTTTATCCCTTTTGACTGTGTGACCTTGGCTGCAATACCACTATTTAGAGCTCTGATTTCTGCTAATTCATTAAAGCGCAAATAAACAAGCAGCATACGGTGCATAGTGCCAAAACCGGCAACATCCCCCACCCACAATCCAAGCATGCGTGCGTAAATAAATACACAAGACAAATTATGTATGGGAAAATATTGCTGCAGGTTTATTCCATACGAGAGTATGCAATCTGGTGGGTTATCTTACGGGCGATCCAAGGGCAGGCAGCTGTACCAACCTATGCTACCCCGCCCGCCTGATGAGCCAACACTGTGGGAAACACAATCAGTGCTACACCTTTGGGTGATCCTCCTCCGGATCACGTGACACATTGGTCCCTTATTACTCACGCCCCTTTCAGGGCGGAGCGAAGCAGGACAAACCCCTGGTTGGTCAGGCCCCCAACCGCCCGTAGGACTAACGGGGTGCCGTCGCGGTTTTCCAGGAACCTGCCCTGAGGCTCCTGGTCTTTGGCTCTGGCACCCCTATTGTGCCGCGCAGAGGTACCCTTACTGTACCCGTCTGCCGCAGAGGTACCCTTACTGTACCCGTCTGCTTCCAGATCGCCCTGTAACTCCGCCTGCAACACAAAAGAAAATGTCAAAACATTCACAATTCCCTGTCCACCAGCCAGACCCCCGGATAAGAGGATGGGTGGGAGACGGCGTGGCTGGCGACAAAGAGGACGCCAGGAGGGTCGGTGGGGGTATAAATACCCTCCCTCACCTCGGGCGCACCGGATGTGACGCCCTTGTCGCGACAGAGGCGGACTCCAGGCAGGAGCCCCTCGAACACTAGAAAGGGGGGTAGGCTCGTGCCGCAATGGCACTAAAGGGCCGCCCTTTTAGGAGGGCCCCCTGCGGGGGCGGCAGGCAGCCACATTCTTTCTATGGTTCAAATTCTCGATTTTCACAGTATAAGGTCATCCGTAGATGCCCTACGCACCTCACCACCCCAACTCCAACTCCAATAGCCTCTGGCAGCAGGCAGTGGAGGGGGAGCGGGATGAAATGCTCTTGCTGCTGCAGACACATGTTCAGAAGACAAAGAGGATTTCCTTTTACAAATCTTGGATCAGTGGCTGCAAATCTAATGCAGGTGAAATATCCGAGTAGATTTAACTTGTCTTGTCAAACCGAAAACACAGAACAACAATCGCTGTTTTGCCAATGAAACATGCAGCATATATGCATGAGTGCACCATGTACTACAATCCTATATAATATTTCCACCGTTTGTTAAAGATGGGGCAAAGATGAAGCATAAACATTACTGCAGGAAGGATCAGAGATCACACCTCTTACTATTAAACTTTTATACAATGTTTACTTTGTAAAATGCTACTTAACAACTTGGGGTAGCCTCGGAGCACTTTGGAGAAAGGGCAGGCCCGGACAGGACTTTTATTCCACCGGGCATTTCCCTGTTGGGCTAGAGTCCTTGGAGGCCGGTTTTGAAAGCCCAGGGCCGACCCTGTTGCCTCTGTCACTTTCCCAGCTCCAAGAAATTAATTGAAGCAGGCAAGGGGGGGGGGATTAAAGAGAAACAGAAACAGAGGGAGGGAGGGAGGAGGTAGAGAGAATGCGATCAGACAGGGAGAGCAGAGAGAGAGGAAAGAAGGGGAGAAAATGAGAATGGATGGATGGAAAGAGAGAGAGAGAGAAATTGTGCAAGGAGACAAAGGCAGTGGGGCTGTTTTCAGCATTTTTGCCGAGGTTTCTTTTAGTTTCCCAGTCCAGCCTTGAGAAAGGGTACATGCAGAGGGGAGGAACCACATTTGGGGGCCGATTCCGATCTCGGCCGGTAGGGCTCCGAATCGGATTCGGATTTACCGGATCCGATTCGGAGCCCTGTTTCCCGACCGAATCGTACGCGGGTCCGGCCGAGCGAGTACGATGCAGGCACCCGCGAAAACTCCGACCGACTCGAACGCGGCTTCAACACGCTCCGACCGACTCGCATGGACACGACTCGCACCGCGCTATGGAGACGTTTCTCGGCCGGGTAAGTACGATGCGCGCCGCGAGCAGTCCGATCGACTCGCGCCGTCCGGCTCGATTAAGCTGTCGGAGCCGGACTTTGGGGGTCCGCGTCGGACCCCCCTGTACGCGTAGGCGTGTGAGTCGCACACAGGGGGGACCCATGGGTCCCCCCTACCTGTGCGTGTATGGCGCGAATCGCTTCACCGCGTACACGCTGTAGGGGGCGCCCTTGTCCGCCTCGCACCCATTGAGTCAATGGGAGCCCGCGTACGCGTTGTACGACAGGCTCCCATTGACTTCAATGGGAGTCCGACCGACTCGAGTCCGATGGCATGCGTGCGCATCGTACTCGATCGGTCGGACTGCCCGAGTCCGATTCGGTCGGAAATCTCTCCGGGTCCGGCTCGGTCGGAGAGATTTCCGGCCCGAATCGGAATCGGCCCCTTGGTGTTGACGTGTAGAACACCCACCAAAGTGCTAAGTTGCATAGAATGCTAAAGGCAGGGTTGATTCGACCATGCATTCAAGTTTATATCTTTCTTTCTTTCCTTCGCACTGGAGCCCAGAGATTAGTGGCTCCTCTAATGAAGTTGTATAAAAAAGCTTGAGGAGACAAAGATGCAAACAGCTGGAATACGTGCAGGTTTAGATGCAAGTAGTATTTAAACATTATTACCCGTCAAGCTAAAAATTCCCGATGCATGAATTTTATTATCCAAACGTAAGGAACTCATTTACAGTTATTGCCAAATTCAGAGATGTCTGACTCTCTGGCAGCCATTTGTCCCCTGTGGTAAGGCTCCCGCTAGCACTGTGGGAGCTAACTGTGGAGAAGGAAATGAAAATGCTGGTGCAGAGGTTCCACCACCACTTGGAACATCACTGAACGTCCTCCACTTACATGTGACCTAAAGACAGGCAGCCAAAGTAGGGGTTCTAATGCAGAATACACATGACTAATGTCTCTCACAGGGATTTTTTAAAATCTGAGTGTCAGGGACATTTGAAGAATTATGGATCCGGACCACCATGGTTTCAGTGGGCAGCCATGAGCAGAGGTTTGGAATGAATTGGAGGTAACCCCTCCAAAGGCATTTCCATCAGGACTTTCAAATGGGTGTTCTTGACAGTGGAACTGGTGGCTGCTCCGCCATCAAAAAACACACAAATGACAATTCAGTCATTTGGCTGGCCAGGACATCTGCTGTTGCCATTTTTTGAAAGATTTCTCATCATCACCCAAGTATGAATAGGGTTCTACGACTTTTTTCATCAGCAAATTGAACCATACACTCTCTCTCAAATAAGCAAAGTGTTGTAATGCAGAGTGACAGGCCTCTTTCTTAAATATGGTGAGGGGTTCAATAAGATTTCCTCCGCCGCCTGTAACGCACCTCCCTCCAAAAGAAAATGCTCACTTTTATTGATAACAGGGATCTCACATGCTGCCATTGTCTAGGGCCCTAAGGAGAGCCTACTGAGGCCGGCTGAGTGTGCGGGGTTCAACAAGCACTGCAGATTGTGTAACATTTCAAAAGGACTCTATGTATTTTTGCCTCTAAAGGTGTTCACAGCATCACTTATATTTTCACTTTCTCATCCTCTAGACTTACATTACCATCTCAATATATCCTTCAGCAGACAGGCATCTTATTCTCACAGCAGATTATGCACCACTGCATCAGTTCACTTCCTGACCAGTTTAAAAACAAGCATTTGCAATGCAATAGGTCTCGCATTTGTGAGAGTTTAAGCTATTGGCATTGTAAATGACAATGATTTTTATTTATGTTTTGATAATTAACACATAAATAAAAGGCATTGTCATTTACAATGCCAATAGCTCAAACTCTTGTTAATCCGAGACCTAATTCACTCCAAAAGAAGCAGCCGCTGCTTGGAAAGTGAAAGCTAGCATGGCGCCTGAATGTTGCAGGAAAGCATGTCGTGCCTGCAGTATGAGAAACTCATTAAAGAAAATAGTGCTTACAGACTACAGAAGTAAAAGGGCCAGTCCTCATGGGAGGATACAAATGAAGACAAGGCGGTACTAAGGAGGGACTAACAAGCCTATTAACAAATCAGAAGCCAACATTTACAAAGGACAATGACACAAATGCCTCGTCAGGGGTAGTAAGCGCTATATAAATTCAATTACAATACAATACAAGTCAATGAAATAATATGGGTGGAGCTTCAAGTCCATACTCCAATACAGCATGCCTCACAGAGCAGCGCATGCGCTGCCCAGGCTCGACCTAAAAAATGGATCAGGGTTCGAGACGAACCCTATCCAAAAACAACAACAACAAAAAAATCTAGGCTCGAAAGAAACACAGCATAAACAAATAAAATAAAAACAAAGGGGGGCAGGCCATGCAGACAGATCCAGTTCCAGATTGAGGCTCCCACCTCAAACTGGAAGAAAAACACTACTCTCCTCAGAACAAATAACTAGAAATATAGAATAGTAGGGTAGATGCAACTACGTAATCGGGGCAATAAGGAGCCTTCCATTTGTGGCGATTCACCACAGATGGTAGGCAGAAAGAGAAATATAGAAAATGTTAACCTACAGCAGCTAACAATTGTAGAACCCTCAACCAAAGTGTTGGGCCAATTTCTTTTTACAACAAGAGACTTACTTAAATATTGAAATAAACTAGTGCCCCCCAAAAAGTATTGAGCACTAGGGCAACTTAAACTAAATAGATGACAACTGAGGCTACTGAAGCAAAAAAATGTATTCTAAATAAAGTTGTCACTGAAAAGTGTAGCGAGTGACAAGGGAACATTTGCAGCACAAATTGCTATTGACTGGTGCAACAGGCTCCCATTTCAGTTCACCAGAATAAAGAGACTGGAAATAACGAGAAGACCATACAATTCTATTTATACGTGAAAGTGGCGTAGTTAATTATATAAGTAAAAGGCCACCGCCAGAGTGGCGATTGCGGTTTTGTTTATTTAAAAAATAAAATGAAAATAAGCTGTTTTGTGATTAAGAGACAGCCAAACAAACAGAAAAATATAAGTACACACAATGCACAGGTAATGAGCACAGGGAGAGCGAAAAAGAAAAGGGCAAATCTGTACTGAGAAGGATAATGTGTACGTGATTGCCGTTTTCAGAGCATTAAGTATACATGAGCTGCGCACTTCCTGCAGGACTGACAGGAATCGTCTAAATACGCGAGGGCATTAAATATGCATATAAAGCCATCGAAGGTCTAGGGATGGAAGGTTGTACCAGCCCTTACGTCAGCAGGCAAAAACCAGGAGCTTTCACAAAGATTAACCGCTCCAGGTGAGGATTATGGAGTTACGGCAGCTCTGCGGCAAGGTGCATGCGGGCTAAATTCCAACATGGCCGAGTCGCACTATGGGCCATATGTAGGTAATTTCTATTTACCGATTCCTAAATACCGAATTTTACCGATTCGGTATTTAAGAATCGGTAAATAGAATGTAGGTAAACATTCGGTAAATTTTACCGATTCGGTAATATTTGTTATTACCGATTCGGTATTTACCGAATCGGTAATAAGGAATACCTTCCCATTCATTCCTATGGGCCTGGAGGCCCATAGGAATGAATGGGAAGCCATTCACTATTACCGATTCGGTAAATACCGAATCGGTAATAGGGGGAGCATATTCAAGGGTGGCAGGGTGTCAAATTGACACCCTGTTGCACCCCTGAATCGTGCATGTGTGCACATGTGGCGCACATACATGCCCTAGGGGCATGTATGTCTGCCACATGGCACTTTTAAAAAAGCACAAAATTGCTTTTTAAAAGGTATTCGGTATTTACCACCATCTTGTAGTTGGTGGTAAATAACGAATCCTTAAACCAAAAATGCACTCACTTGAGTGCTCCCTACATAGGTTTTAAGGAATCGGTAATTTACCGATTCCTTAAAATAACGAATCGGTAAATTACCGACTCCTTAAATCCGGCCTCCTACATCGCAAAGGGCTAAATACCGGTCGGTAACGGGAAATTTACCGATTTTCGGCCGTTACCGACCGGTATTAGCCCACCTACATATGGCCCTAAGTGTTTTACGACAACAGTCAGACACAGAATTCCACCTCTGGCAGGTGACCAACGCTACGTGCCTGACACCTCTGGTCGCCCCCGTGTGTGACATGGCCAGGTACTTGCGAGACTCTAGACTTTCCAAATACGTAGTTGTCTGTGGGAGGGGTTATGCAAGCTTCAGCAAGAAGTCAGGTCTCAGCGGGCCTGGGCCTGCCAATCTCTTCAGCTCGCAGCCCCTGAGGGAAGGAATGGCGCTTCTGTGCAGGAGCCGACGAACTCAACTTCGCGGCCTGCAGCAGTCGGTAAAAATACGCGCCAGTACTCCCCCGTTCACGGTTCTCCATCAGGAATACAAGTCTTTAGAAACCAGTCCGCACGCATGTCGCATTCAGGGACGAAAGCCACGCACTTCCTGCCAGCACCGGCCTGGTAATTCCACTTTTGTTGGACTGAGAAAACAAACAACTCTGTGCCACCCAGCAGCCAAAAAGAACAATGTGTGTATAAACCCAAAGTAAGCCTGTGAATAAAAAAACCGGAGGAAGAGCAGCCGGTTCGTCACAGCAACCTGGAACTAGGGTGTTTTGGACCAGCCTCCGCAGAAGGCGGGACCAGGGCGCAGCCTCCACACCGGGTTTGAGCGTACCCTGCAAGCCCCGATAGTGGCACGTGACGCAACTAAGAGCTGGTAAAACAAGCCTCCAGCCCGCGCCCTGTAATAAATAGACAAAACTGAGCGCGGCGCCGCTTCACGGACACCGGGCTCGGTTTCTTTATATATTTCTTAACTTTAACACTGAGCGCGGTGTTCTTGAAGCGGGCGCTGCACTCAGTGCTAAAGTTAAGAAATATATAAAGAAACTGAGCGCGGTGTCCGTGAAGCGGCGCCGCGCTCAGATACAAAGTTAACAAGCCCGCGAGCAAAAGAGACGCGGTGCGCGTGCACATCGGATGTCCGGCCGCTAGCTGGAAGCAGAGAGGAGACGCCATGCGCGTGAACATCGCCTGTCCAAGCGCGCACATGGTTTGTCTTCCTTCGCTAGCAAAACCGACAACAATAGTCTCGCCAAGGCGAAGCAGCGCATGCGCTGCGTTCGCTAGGCGAGACCTAAAAGTACTTTGCTCTGAAGGACCACTAGAAAATGTCATTTTTTTCCTGGTCGGTCAATGAAAATTAAACTCTGCGCCAGTCTTTAGATGCAAAAGTCAGTTTTGCACTGGTTGGTCCATCAAAATGGCAGTGAAATTATATTGCAGCAGTGCGAGACTTCAGTTGTCACTGTAAAAAAAAGAGTGTTAAAGCTCAAAATATATGAAAGCTTTCCTGGGACTTAGATGTATCTTCTACATCAGCAGTCCTGTTCGTCATGAAAATGATAGTATCTAAATTGGTCACTTAGTTATTTAATTCAACAGAATACATTACAGGATGTTAGAGCAGGTAGTAGAGTTGTTTTTAGGAAAAGTAAACAGTAACCCACAGGTGGCTAAAAACAAGTATATTTCCATCAAGAATGCAGTTGCTCATCTGTACAAACAGTAGTGGAAAGATGTATTTACCTATCTGGATGTTTTTCTGAAGTGCTGGCTTTAATCTTCTGAAGGTTTTGAACCTCTTGCTTACAAATATATTTATTTATTTGGCAGCTGTCAGAATTCGAACAGAAACGTTGTAGATGGAAATACACTTGTGGTACAGAGAGTAGCGGGTTAGGTTAAGGTGGCATGTTACTGAGGCATGGATTGCTTACACCAATTGTGCTGGTATCATTGGGGGAAGATAGACAAATATAAAATTACACATCCTAATGTAAACAGGCATATATTCACATATTTACAGTGATTTGGGTGATTTAGGGTGAATGGGAGCAAAGAGCACCCAAGTCCTATGAGCGAGAGATGGCATTGCAACCTTTTAATTGGTTTCGAAGGCAGGGGCACGTGCATGGTAGAGATGTAGAGTGGATAGATGGTAAAATGATCAGAATCAAATAGGATATCAGAGAGGTTGGTTGGTTTGGTTGGCATGCTATTTATTGCTTGGTATACAAGCATCAATAGTTTGTATTTGTTACTGTTTTTGGTGGAGAGCTAGACAGCCTGGTTAGGAGGATTATATAAGATTCTAGTGGCAAAGTTTAAAATGTAGTCAGGTTTGCCAAAGGGATACTAGGGGAGACCTACAAATAGACTATTACGGTAGTCTAGCCCTTAAGAAGTAAACAATTAGTGAGTTATTAACTGTGTTGAATGAGAAGAGTGGGTGGATCTTGCTTATGCTCATTGCTTGGTATCACGCAGCAGGGGTTGTGGTGAAAATTAAGGATTCAATTTTCATGGAGGGGCAACAAGAACTCCAAGGTTTCTAGTGGTGAAAATAATCAGGTGATGGCAGGACATCGGTGATGGCAGATTGAGTCAGTTAGAGAAATAGATGCTGATAAGAAGGGGAAATACAGCCCTTCATTTTACAGCAGTTAGTATGAGGGACTGTAAGGCCATTCAGTGGTGGATAGCAGTGGCTATTAAGTCCACATAGCTGAATGAGGAGGGGGAGAATGTATGAAATGTGAAAACGACCTGGGTGCTGTCAGCATATAGCAATTGTTTTTTTCTTATGCAGATGAGCATCACGGACAACTGGAGGGAAGGAAGGAAATGGCTGCATCATAGTACTATTTTTTTCTTATGGGGAAGGGGGTGCATTACATGGACAATGGGAGGGTGACTGGCGGGAGGGGAAGAAGCAACACGGACAAGTGCGGGTGGGAGAGAGAAGAAGCAACAAGAACAGTGGAGAGTGGGAGAGGGAAGAAGCAACATGAACAATTGGAGTGGGAGGGGAAGAAGCAACACAGAAAACGGGGTGGTGGTGAGGGGGAAGGGGAAAGAGGCAATACAGACACAGGGTGGGAGTGGAAGAAGCAACAAAGAAGAAAAAATAAAAATAGAACCTCAATCACAGCGAGATCAGTAGAAGGACAGCAATCAAGCTGAAGCAATCAATTCTTGGTCCATGCTCCAGCCTAGTGAAGCTGGCATGTTCTGGCCAATCAGAAGGCAGCAAATAAGAGTAAGAATGAAGCCAACAAATGGTAAGCAATGGGAGAGTGCAAGCCCCTTGCTTTAATCAGTATTTCTTACAAGCTAGAGTGCATGCAGCACATGATACCTAAGAATGGAGGAGTTCAGACACTGGGCGAGAGATGTAAAGAAAGTATGGATACCCAGTGGCTGTCTTTAGAGTGGGTAGAATCACAGCTGATTTGAAGCATGGTATGTAGGTACCAGTTGTAAGTGAAGAGTTAAACAGAGAGCTACCTTGGTGGAACGAGCAAAAAGTTGAATTTTTTGTGGACTAAAGGGATTGGTAGGTGTACACTATAGATTAGCAGATTTGATTATGGTAATGAGTGTGCGAGGATATAATGAAATACAAGAATATAGCTGAATGATGATGGAGCTTAGTGAAGGAGTGGAGGAGGGTAGAAGTGGAGCAGTGATTAGTGTAGCAAACATGTTTTTTATTATGTATTTTTTAGAAGAAATATTAAGGCGAATCAGTAGCTAATAAAGGTGGGTGTGTGATAACGGAGTATGGTGGAAAGAGTAGATTGTCAGTAGGGTTCTGTGTGCAGTAGATTGTCTGTTGTAATGCATTGTTTTGCAGCATTTATATAGTGCTTACTATCACTATGTGGAGCGCTGAAGTGGTTACCTACATGGGTAGCAAGCTACACCGTGTAGGGTGTGTGCTAGGAAGGATGGTGTCTTTATTTGTATTCTATGAGGGAAGTGTTTCTATATCATGGCTGATGACCACTGAGGTGAGGTTATTGTGTTATGGGATGCAGCACGTAGCAGTGTGGTGCTATGTTATGTTAGGTCGATTTGTATGGTGCAACTTATCACCCGTGAGGGTATCCAGGTGCTGGTGGTGGATGATGAAGTATGAGAGACAGGTTGTGTGCGCTAGTTTTTTTTAGTGAAGATGAGGTTGAAATTGATTTTGGAAGTCAAGGGACTCGGTATGGATGGTGTAGTATGCTCTGAGCTTGTTTATTTGCTGCAAGGTTTGCAGTGGTTTACTTCTTGCGCCGTTTGTACTGACATGCTTGCACTTATGTTTTCAGATTGTGAATGCATAAAGAGAAACACTGCATCAGTCAAATAACAAGAGCAGAATTGTAGGGCATAAAAGACTGTGACCTATCGGCGCATTACAAACTGCAATTCCTAAAGTCACTTTTTGGGCTATATTTCTTTAATGCTTGTGAAATATTGTGTTTCCAATTCGAATGTTACTAAGAATTGAACCAATAAAGTTCTGCCATTTATATTAATGATTAAAAATCTATTTGAGGATTCTGACTATCTAACAAAAACGCTTATGAAAAATCGTTTGATATTACACAGAAGCCATGATGTTTGATTTTTAAAAATTCATAAGAGATGATTAATGAGGTTGGATCGTGAAGCTTAATGCCTCGACTCTACAAATATAAAGCCTGTGTGGAATAAAGGAGAAAATGGTTCATCGTATTATAAAATCAAAATAATATTTATTGGTTACAAGAGTAGAAATAATGTACAAGATTAATTTAATCAGAAAATACAATAAGAAGCTACTGTAAATGAATATTTCAAAGACCCAAGAGTTATGGTGTCTAGGGTCATTTATAAAGGCAGATGTAATAATAATACATCTGGCTAGTTGCAGGCCGATGCCCAGATTCTTTCTTTCTTATAGTGCAAACTTAGCCCAAGGACATTAGAGCACTTTACATGAGCACTAGATTACATTGCATAAGGTTAGATTGTTTTTAAGCCTAGTGAGATTAAGTGATTTGTCCAGATTCACAGGATGTTAAACCGCTGCTGGGACTCGAACCTGGTTCTTCAATTCCAAAGTTGGCAGCTCTGGCAGTTGGGCCACATCTCGCCTCATATAGACATGACTTTAGTAACTCTAGAATGGGAGGGCTTAACCACAGACAAGAGGTTTACGAAGTTGGTGGTCAATCAAATATAAACTGAAAGCTGGGAATATGTTTTTGTGTTTTTGATCCCCACACTCCTGGCCAGGTACATGACATTGGAACATAGGACTGAATAAAGTGCAGGCTTTAATGAGGAAAGAAACAGTTTTACTCAGTGCTAAATTTGTAAACAAATAAGTGTCGGGCCCTTGTGATAAGCCACTGCAGCTTGCACAACCCATTTACCCTACCAGTGCTGCCAATGACAGCACCAACACAAGTACTAACCATCACACTCCTACAAATGTGACAATTCACACTATTCCAGGCCCACAAAGCTATAAGAATGGCTTGGGAAGCAAGTATTAGTCATTTTTAATGTACATCGAATTAATAAACTACTGTTGTTGTGTTCATCTCTAAATTAGAAAAACATCGCCACCATGTGGCAGACTGTCATAAGTGCTAGTGTTGATGATTAAGTACGGTTGCTGAGCACCAGAAACCACCGGCTCAAATTAAGCATTGGATTTAACATCTTATTGATATATTAAACCAAGGGATTTGGAGACAATGTTGGGGTGGATGCATAACCTTTCAGCTTTAGCGATTTAATGAGTCAAGGAGTTTGATTTTGGTTGAGAGGAGCAATTTAATTTTGTGGGTGTTGAACAGTCGGAATTTCCAATGCCTCTACTTGGGTCCTCAAAAAACCCCAAAAAAACGGGGGGCGCTAGAGGGCGCGCGACGGAATGGCTGCACTCTAGTGCCGCTCCGCTGGTCGGGGAAACTATCCTTGGGAAAACACTGTTCCAGCTATACCCTGTGGTGCGGAAACCACTGAAATCGACAGCGGAAAGTGGGCGCTACCCGGAGACACCACAAACTTGCTGCCACACTCGGGGATTTTCTGTAAAAATCCCGATAATCTACTGGACCGCCGGAGATCTGAGGCGACACAAGATGGCGGCGCGCTCTGGCATACAGCGATCCCGGGTGTGAGAAGAGGAGCAGCGGCGGAGCCTGGGACTGCGGGGCCACTGCCCATACTGATGCCCTCTGCTGCGTTGCCTGAGAGGAGGTGTGGGTGCTGGTGACCCAACATATCACACTGGTAGCACCGCTGTGAGCGGGACGCGCAGCGCAGTGGGGGCCGGCAAACGTGTGGGGACCCCCGCCGCAGCACTGCACTGCGATTGCCGAGCGGCCGGGGTGAAGAAGGCGCTCTCATAAAAGCCTACTCTGAAGTGTGCGTGGCGCGTGACTAATAACGGGACATATTGCAACTGTGCCCTGGACCCATACGGGGTGAGCCTGGGAGAACCTGAGTTCTACGTGCAGCTCTAGATCCGGCGCGAACGCTTGTTGGAATAAAATGGCGGCGTGCACTGCCTGATAAAACCTCTCGCATACACAGACATGCTGCCGCTGGTTGTCACTCCTTGTCACTCCTTGGGGGCACACTGCGCTTTGAACCTCAGCTGCGGACCACATCCATACTGTGACAGATATCGCACTGCGTGGATTCGGTGTGTATGCGAGGGCGATCATTGCAGCGGGCGCGCTTCGCGTCCAGTGCTGACATATACCTGACGGCCATCTTATGCACACCCGCTCATTGTGACTGAGGGAGACATTGGCGGAGAGGCAGCCTGCAAAACACGAAGGCGTGCAGTACACTCCAGGCCGGGCTCAGATGTCTTTGCAGCTGGCCTCTACAACTGATGGGACGAATTGCTGCCGCTCTGCTGAGGCGACTGGGACCCAATGCGCGAAGGAGAGGCACAGTGAGTTCCCTGCAATACTCCTCTGAACTGGATACACCCCTCAAGTCCACAGCTTGTACGCATCACGTACGGCTGGGGAACGAAGTGCGGTGGAGAGACTTGCTGAACTGTCCCTTCGCACACCCGGGTGTTACCTACTTCGCACCCCCAGCGGTGAGTATGACTTCCACAAAGCCGATAACATGGGCAAACCAGACAAACAGCAGATGAAACTGTCCTTCGATGCGCGACGAACACCCAGAAACCTGGCAGCGCACTCGGATACGGAGTTGGATACGGAGCGTGCCGCAAAGCCTACAGTAGAAGGTGCCCTCCAAGCTATACAACAGAGCTTACAAGCCATAGATAGCAAAATCGACACGCTTACGTTACGGGTTGACCACATGGCAGCCAAACTTGATAAACAAACAGAGCGGCTAGATGACGCAGAACTACGCATCTCTGCAGTGGAGGACGAATCCAACGCCACAACCCGTAAGTGTCTGGAAATGGAAAAAGTACTGGAGGTCATCAAAAATAAGAATGAAGATTTGGAGGCACGATCGAGGCATAATAACATCCGTATCATGGGGATTCCGGAAAGCGCCAAAACTGGCAAGATGGAAACCTTTGTGGAAAACATGTTGCGCGACCTATTTGGGACGGAAGCCTTTTCACCCGTACTAATAATCGAACGAGCACATAGAACACTGGCGCCGAAACCTGAACCAGGGGCTGTACCAAGACCAATCATTGCCCGCGTGCTTAACTACAGAGACAGAGACACGGTCCTACGTCTGGCGAGAGAGAAGCAACACATTAACTATCAGGGAAATAACATATCCTTCTACCCAGACTTTACATCATCAGTACAAGCAGCGCGAAAAGACTTTGCACCGATGAAAAAGAAACTACGCGAGATGGGGGTGGAATATGCTATGCTATACCCAGCGAGACTGCGTGTATCGTTTGATGGACGTTCTAAAATACTAACCACACCAAAGGCAGCGCACGATTTCATCAAGCAGACTGCTGTAAAGAGGAAGCTGCCAGACCGCCCTTCTCCTGATCCGGAATCAGACTGAGAGTGTGACTCCGCACGGTAAACAGGATATTGTATAATGTACGGAATGTCATATCATATAAAGCCCAGGCGACTGTAGTTCCTACCCTGCTCTAGAACACAGATATGTGACTTCCAGTGTACCTACTGATCCAATGTTAGTAGATTTGATTTTCGCACTGAGAGATTGTCCCAAAACTACTTTTCCTATATATGTAACCCGACCGCACCCGCCTTTGCGAGTGTGACAGCGTGCACCTAGCGGCCCCCTGTGGGTGTACCCCGCGATGTTTCTTGCACTGGTTTTGTTGTTTCATGGGATATGTCTTTGGCATGATTGGGGTGTCAAGGTGGGAGTTGGGGGAAATTTATTGCAGTATGTTATGGGCACTTGTATATAAAGCATAGCGTAGAAGTAGCTGAGGTAAATCAATATGTAGAAATGCAATGAAAGCTACACCGTTATGGGATGTATCTATGTGGATGGAAGCAAAACACATGGCTGTATATAATACCTCATTGAGCCAAGCTGGGTAGTAGGGTAGTCGCGTCTCAAATTAATTTCATAACTTGGAACGTTCGGGGGCTGAATAACCCCCAAAAAATAAGGCAGGTGTTTGCATTTCTTGACAGGCATCATATCGACATAGCCCTACTGCAGGAAACACACTTAGCTAAAACTCCCAGATGCGGATTAGGCAATAGGTGGGCAGAACATGCTATCGCGGTGTCCTATTCAACATATTCAAGAGGGGTCTTAATCCTCATAAAGAAAGGGGTACAATTTATAGTAAACCATACATTTGCTGATGCATGTGGTCGGTATATCATAATCATAGGTACATTGCGGGGCCAACATATTTGCATTGTCAATCTATATGGGCCCAATATAGATGACCCCGACTTTTTCAATGACCTCCGATCAAAACTGAGGGAAATGCCCGAGGTGGAAACACTGTGGGGAGGTGACTTCAATCTGGCCCTCAATGCTACCCTCGACCGCTCGGGCGTAACGAAGGAACCACATACCAAGGCGGTCCTAGCGGTACATGAGAGTATGAGGGAGTTTGCACTGTTGGATGTATGGAGGCTACGAAATCCACATGCCATGGTGGCCACACACAGCTCTTCCATACACAATAGCTGGTCGCGCTTCGACTATTGGCTGACGACCACAGAAATTAGCACATGGATACGCCGCATACAACATTTACCGAAAACACTGTCAGACCATAGTCCGATTTTGCTCACTCTTGACATCCCTAATTATGAGCCACCGCCATTCATCTGGCGATTTAACGCTAGGGCCCTGTTAGATGCACCCTATAACGAAGCTATAAGAAGCGCCATAACTGAATATTTCCAGCTAAACCAAAACTCTGTATCTGATGCGGGCGTATTGTGGGAAGCCTTTAAGGCCACATTGCGGGGTGTGTGCATCAGCACTAACGTGGGGATACTAAAAGACATTCGCACCCAGCTAGCCAAATGTGAAGATAAGCTAAAGATGTTAGAACAGAACTATGCGAATACCAATAATATACAGATACTGAGCACACTCCGTGACACGATATCTGAATTCCAAGAGCTCGCAGATAGTGAAATTAAATACGTATCGAGAAGACAGGTAGCGAGAGCATATGGCGAGGGCGGCAGAGCAGGGCGGATACTAGCGCGTAAAATTAGTCAGGAACACACCCAACACACAATAATCAAAATCCGCAACAGGGTACCTCACATTACGACATAAAGGGTATCCTGGCGACGTTCACAGCGACATATGGGGAAATGTATGCTGCACAACAAACAGCTGAGGCACCTGAAGTACTTAAATATCTGGAAGATATTGCGATCGCCTGGCTCTCAGATGCACAGCGGGAATACCTGGCGCAACCTGTCACTATAGACGAAATTTTAGAGGTCATCAAAACCCTGCCCAACGGCAAAGCCCCGGGGCCCGATGGGTTCACAGGTGAATTTTACAAAGAATACGCAGAACTGCTAGCGCCCCATCTCGTAAATATGTATGGAGATGCTCATGAACAACAGTTACTCCCACCCACATTACGGGAAGCCATGATCATAGCTTTATTGAAACCGGATAAAGACCCTGAAATATGCGAGTCCTATCGCCCATTATCGTTGATAAATACGGACACCAAAATACTGGCCAAGCTTATAGCAACCGGCTTCAGTCTCTTATGAGTAACATTGTATTACCGGACCAATCCGGCTTTATCCCCCATCGCTCCACAACCTCCGTACTCTTTTTGCCCTATCTCACCAACTCAATCCGGAGCTTAAAGCAGCTGCGGTATTATTAGATGCCGCCAAGGCATTCGATTCAGTTGAATGGCCATATTTGTTCACTGTCCTACAGAAAATGGGCATGCCCCCGATCTTATTGCAATGGATCAAGATACTATATGAAAAGCCGGTGGCACGCATTAAAGTGAATAAATATGTCTCCAACACAATACACATCACACGAGGCACCAGACAGGGGTGCCCTCTCTCCCCTCTGCTGTTTGCTATTGCACTAGAACCGTTAGCCTGCAAGATTCGACAGCACCACAAAGAGGCAGCCCTGAAATTCATACAACGCCCTATCAACGTCTCATTATACGCAGATGACATGGTTCTTTATGTTCGCGAACCCCAGGTCAATCTATCACCCCTTTTACGTGAATATATCAAATTCGGCAGACAATCGGGCCTTCAGATAAATTGGAGTAAGTCCATTATTATCCCCTTGACGGATGCTAGAACACCACACCCAGTGGAATTCCCATTAGAGTGGCAGCATGATCCGGTCAAATACCTCGGAATTTGGTACCACAAAGATCCTGCGGTAGTGATAAGGGCCAATTATGGCACTGTCATAAGTAAATTAGAAGAAAAAATAGATAGATGGATACGCTTGCCAATGTCACTAGCGTATAGGATAGCTCTAGTAAAAATGGTTAT
The DNA here is from genome assembly GCA_963921515.1 of Calotriton arnoldi. NCBI lineage: Eukaryota > Metazoa > Chordata > Amphibia > Caudata > Salamandridae > Calotriton > Calotriton arnoldi. The sequence continues at coordinate 711,731 of CAWUFW010008681.1, read as the reverse complement.
ACTTCCAAAAGTCCTTTATTTATTTAACAACATCCCCATCACTCCACCAAAGGCTGTATTCCAAGGTTTAAAGGCGTGTGTGACCCGCCTCATATGGGCAGGCAAGCAAGCGCGTGTAGAACTACGGGCGTTAACATTACCTTATTCTCAGGGGGGATTTAAAGTCCCTGACCTCCTACTTTACTATTTGTGTGCTCAAGCGCAATACGCGCATTATTGGTATCACCCAGTGCGATATCTGCCACATATAGCAGTAGAGGACGGAGATGCCCACCCAATTGCACTACAACATATTCTACCACATCCCCGCACGCACGTCCTAAAGCGAGAGATAAACACTATCCGCACTACAAACTTAGCCTGGCAAAAAATTGGGAAATTGGCGAATAAGGTACCTCTCTATGCACCGGCATTACCCCTACCACAACATCCTGCCCTTTCAGTCACACAAGAAAAAGTGAGCATGACGCTGTTACAACAGACTGGGATAGCTGTGATGGGAGACGTATACAATGAGGGTAAATTTGTAGAGCTAGAGGAGCTTGACTACATCAGCAATCAGACCCCCTTGTTTAAATTTGCATACTACAGACTGAGGAAGGCACTCAAGGACTTCTATCCGTCCTTTCCTATAGAGCCGGACACACTCCAAGCTTTGCAAATGATAATCACCACTCCGCATAATACACATCTGGTGACCAAACTCTATGTGTTGCTGCAGTCCGATATAGCGTGTAGTGCGCGGAAAGCACAGGAGAGATGGTCAGGTATTCTTGAGACTCTTCTGGATGATGTAGAATGGCACACTTGCTGCGCACTTACGGAGATGTTAACCCCAAATGGCAACCTACGCATCATCCATTATAAATATCTGCACCAAACCTACTATACCCCAGCCAAGTAGCTAAAATGTGGGCTCCGATCTGACGCATGCTGTAAAAGATGTAAAGTTGTTGAGGCGGATTTCATACACTTAGCATGGCACTGTCCGCAGATTCGAAATTACTGGGAGAAGGTAACAGAGACCTTGAGTGCTATTTTGGAAATTAAAATAGAATGTACAGTCCGTATTTGTTTACTGAATCTTGTAACGAATTTAAAGGCTGCCAAACGGAAATTTTGTGTAATAGCTCTCTTATTGGCGAAACGACGGGTCTCTATGTCCTGGGATGGCACAAACTTCCCCAAGTGTAAACACTGGCTGCAAGATATGATCTACTGTAGAGACACACTGCGAACCTATGAGGAAGAACTTCCTGCTGGGTCTAAACCCAGAGACTACTGGCTGCCACTGACGCTATATTTACGAACCCACACTAACGACACTTTCTAAGCCAATATGTACAGTATAGTATTCTGGTTGTGTAATGATAGAAATGCATGTTGTATTATACTTTTGTAAATTGACATGGATACCTATGAGAAAAGAAGCAGGTGCCCCTGCAAGACTGTCTGTTCTTTGTTTCTGTAACAATTTCTGTTGCGAAAATAAAAAAAAATAAAAAAACAACAGGAGGGTCCCCGGTTATGCAGATAATAGGGAGAAGAAGGCATGGAAAACGCACTAAATAACAGCACACATTTCTCCCTAATACATACTTTCAGGCATGGTAGTACATCCAGAAATACACATGTCCCATAGACCAGTTATTTATCAAAATTTATTATCAAAAAATATGTAGATCATTTTTATAAATTAATTTTTGGATATCATAAACATGTATAACAATGTCACCAAGACTTCAACATTGGAGGAGCCCCAAAGATAGGATGAGGAACAGTGAATGCGATGTACACATCAACAAGGGAAAGAAGTAAAGAATTGACAGTACAAATTCTTAAATACAAATAAGTCAAAACTGGACACAAGATCATAAAAACACACGATTACGTACGTACAAGCAATATACAATACAAAATTCTCAACATAAAATACATAGAAAGAGGAAATGCGCCGACGTGTGTTTCGGAAATGTGATGTACACAACAGATTCCTTCATCAGGGCGCTGAGAGAACCAATCAATCAGTGGCCACAGGCCATCTGTATGTCGTACACTGGAGATGGATGTACAGTGTAAGGGGCTCGGTATCAATTACAGTTTTGAACAGGTCTGCTTTCTACAGAGAAGCATAGGATGCTTGTTAGGATAGACACGGCATCACAATGTAGAAAAGAAGTGCATAACATCCAAAGCACAGCGCAAATAGCCAATAACAACAAGCATTTGCAATGCAATAGGTCTCGCATTTACACAAGTTTAAGCTATAGGCATTGTAAATGACAATGCCTTTTTATTTATGTTTTAAAAACGAAAACAAAAATAAAAGGCATTGTTATTTGCAATGTCAATAACTGAAACTCGCGTAAATGCGAAACCTATTGCATTGCAAATGCTTGTTTACCAGTGGCCACAGGAATATATTTCAAAACCCTTTGCTTTCCCTTTGCAATCCATGGACTGGGACCTGGCGTCTTACAAGTCGAAACTCAGACTATATAACCACAGGAGAAAGGGCAGGTGGAGATTGGCCCCTACTCTCCACAAAACCCACACAGAAGACAGCGGCTTCTCAGTCGAGACTCGCAAACCATGGAATAAACTACCAAAGAAAATCATATGCAATTCAGAAGAACCATAAAGACCTGCCTCTTCCCATAACTAAGGCCACAGGACTAACTGGTTTGTATACGCTGCTTGCGGGCCTGTGGTCACACTTCTTCGCTGTCTAGCACACGCGTCAAGTTAGGCTGCATGAAATATTGGAGCGCTCTCTTTGGGCATATTGTGCAACATCGATAACCAATACTGAAAGCTGGCACTGCCATCGAAACCCTTCTTTCATTCAAGGACCTCAGAAGCACAGACCCTGGTCTGCGAAGCACGTTGGGGCATCAACACGATGTAGGGAAGCGCCGTAAAAAATACTGTAATGCAATTTAATCTGTTATAATCAGCCAGTGATAAATTTGGGGAATAAAATGGTGCCAGGGCTCTCATCAGGAGGCAATGCAGCTTGCACCACGCATTGCCCCTGCCATGCTGCTAATGATAGTAACAACACAACTACTCACCATCACACTCCTCCTACAAGTGTGACAATTCATACTATTCCAGGCCCCCAAAGCTATAAGAACGGCTGGGGCGGCAGGTAATAGTCATTGTTAATGTATATTGAATGAATAACTACCTGTTGCTGTGGTCATCTCTAAATGAGTCAGACATCGGCACTTTGTGGCAGACTGTCACAAGCACGGGTGCCAGCACCGGAAACCATCGGCTCAAATTAAGCACTGTAATCAGCAGAACCAACAACGCATTCAAGTAAAAGGCATACGCGCCATTAGACCTCTCCCATCACATGCCTTAAGCCCAGGAACATCAGACTACTCTGGTCACTCACACGCAAAATTAATACAGTTCCCGCAGATGTCACTGTGCACTCCCTATATTCCTAGACCAGGCACTCTCCCATGGAGTGACATCCTACCTGTCTGCTAATGCACGTCCCTTCAAGAGCAGTCCCACTGGCCTGCAGAGTTTTTTTCAGCCAGCAGCACGGAGCATGTTGCGGTTCTAGTCCCACTTTTATAATTTGAAAAGTGAAACTACAAGTCCCAACATGCTCCATCCTCTGTGTCTCATTTTCAAGACACCATGATTTTCATAAGTGAATGGATGAACGAAAATCAATTGAAGCTCAACCCAGATAAAACTGAGCTGATCCTTACCGGCGGGCTTGCAAATCCATGGAACTCTAACTTTTGGCCTGCTATCCTGGGCAATGCTCCCCTTCCAGCTAGCTCCGCCAAAAGTTTAGGTATAGTGATAAGCAATGACCTGTCTTTAAAGGCTCAGATCAGCTCAGTGGTTTCTGCTGGGTTTTTCAACTGCGTAGAATTAAGAAGATCAGCAGATTTCTGTCTCGAGAAGCCCTGATCTTAGTGATCTTGGCCTTGGTCATTTCCCGACTGGACTATGCCAATTCACTTTATGTAGGCATCCCGGCTTATCAACTCAGACGCCTCCAGCTAGTCCAGAATCAGGCTGCTAGACTGATCTTTTGCCAACCTAGATGGCATCACGTCAGACCACTGATGAAAAGCCTTCATTGGCTCCCAGTGGCTATGCGTTGTTTATTTAAGTTGGGATGCACTATTTTTAAAGCTCTACATGGCAACAGTCCAGCCTTTATTTCTTCTAAGATTCTACGCTATGTTCCCACTCGAAACCTACGATCTTCTTATTTGAATCTGTTAGTCACTCCCACCTTTAAACGCAAGAAACATGGTGGCTCACGATTTGCAGTCTTAGCCCCTCAGTTCTGGAACTCGCTTTCTGTGGAGCTGAGGTTGGTCACCTCTTGTGCATTATTCAGAAAACAGTTGAAGACCTGGTTGTTTTCCCAAGCATATGACAACTAGGCTCTTTCCTCTGCTGCTGCCTAACTCTCACTCCAGCGCCAAGAAACCGTCTGGTGAATGTGCGCTTGATAAATGTCTTTAACATAACATAACATAACATGAAATCCTTGAACCCCTGATGCTCGCATTTATGCAATGTGCCCAGTTTGGCAACATAATGCACTTCCAATCCTACCTCAAGGTGGTGGCATTTCCCAGCCCATGATGGGAACACGAGAGACTTGGACGGCCAGGTAAGTATATAACAGAAGAACTTACACCACAGTGACAGGACAGAGAGAGGGAAAGAGAACAGCTGTTAAAATATGCACCCCCTGAGTCAGGAGGGCACATTCTCTGTGGCTTTGAAATGCAAACACAGACCCAGGGGGTGCCGGAATCGGCATTTGCCCGGTCACGATGACATTTTTGGTCTGCACTTGGAAAAGGGCAGTGCGTCAAACAATTCGACCGCACCATGAGGGGCGGCCCAGCCTGCCCAAAACACTCTAGATCCGGATGCCTGGCTGTGTCACGGATGCTAGCGCCTCCTGCTCCCGTTGTCTATTCTTGTACGCCGTTGCCATGCCAACCCAAAGGGCAGAAGGATAACTAATAAAGCCTGCTCTCTGTCGCCATGGCAATCTCAAACTCTCGCCGCCGTCACAGGCCTCCGTGTTCAGTGGTCTGTTCGGAAGAGGCATTGATTGGGGTCGGGGCTTCAGTCCCGAGGAGCCTGGACTGAAGACCCAACTACCGCCTTATGCAAACTAAGAGTCTCCCGCGGTACTTCAGTCACTATGGACCACAGCATAATGCACTCGTGCAGCTGGCAGGATGAGGGGACAGGAAGAGGCGTTGGGGCCAGAGCTGCAGCTATGGAGCCAGGTTCCAATCTCGGCGTCGGCTCAGCATCCTGTGACTCTGGGCAAACCGCTTAATCTCCCCTGCCTACCAAAACTAGGCGAGCAGTTCAGCTGTGTTCAGTCGCTCTGGAGTCTTGTAACAAACAATGCCAATGTTGCTCATGCAGACATTCTGGCTAACTTCATCGTGGTCATGACAAAAGATACTTATCTCTGTTTATACATCGTACATGACAACAATTACCACTAGAAAAACCACTAACTTCGGGGTTTGGAGCAGCGTGCTGACCTGCGTAGAGGGCTTCAGCGACTCTTCAGGGGCAGTGCGCGTGACGTGAATTAAATTATATTTAACGTGGCTGAATGTCCTTTTCTTCCAGGTTTTAGGGACAAAAAAATATCATACAAATTAAGAACAAGCACGGAATCGAAACCTGTGGTGCGCGCACACCACAGAGGAGCCGAATGCGGGAATCAAAACCAGTGGTGCGCGCGCACCACAGAGGAGCGGGGGGGGCGAGGGAGCCTGTTGTCTCTGCCACGCGCTGATGCGCGTCCTAGACACAGACGGGAATGGGCGGAGCAAAGGCGGGACATGCGCCCGCCTTTGCCCAATTGCGTGCCGTTATTTTTTTAAAAAAGCACGCTACAGCCAATGTGGGCTTCCGAAAGCAAAACCACACGCACGAGCGTGTGGTTAGCTTTCTGAAGCCGATACAGGAGGTCTCGCGCTGTGCGAACAGTGCTGCGCACTGCAACGCTAGGCGCGAGACCTAAAAACGGATCAACTCCTGCGTATAAAATAGGCAGCTCGGTCCCGTGGTTGAGCACAATAATGTATGCCCCAGCCGGGGCTTACACTGACGCAATGTGGTCAGAGTACTATAAGGTTCAACAACTTAGAGGCAGTAGGTACTCAGCTTTATTTGTTTTGACTTGAATCAACGTAATCCTCCTAATGACTCCAACCAGGGGGCCGGTCTGCGATGTCCGTAACACGCCAGAGTCCCCCCGGCTGGGGTATACATTATTGTGCTCAGCCACGGGACCGAGCAGCCTATTTTATACGCAGGAGTTGATCCGTTTTTAGGTCTCGGCCTGCACCAGCGCTTGCGCTGGTCTGGCCGAGAGTTTTAGTAAGCGGGTTTTGGAAGTGCAAACCCACTGGCTTTCGGCTGGCGACCAGCTTGCGTTCACGATGGCGTGCACGCGCACAGCTGCCATCCATTCCTCGCATCGCTGGCGAGGCGCCATCTGCCTTTCCTCCCCCTCCCTCACCAGAGAGCGCGTTTCTTGGCCACGCGTCTTGTTGCTGGTGCTTCTTGGAGTGAGCGTGGCAGATACGGACGTCCCCGTCCACTCAACCAACCCGACAGAAACGAAATTCTTATGGAATCCCTCCGACAACCTCCTCCCATCCCACTCATTTTCGCCCACAGCACCAAAAGTGAAGACGGGTGCGGCTTTCGCAGGCACTTGGTGTATACCAGCACCTGGAAGACGGTGAAAAGGCTGATAGCGACAGGTGTGAAATCCAGCCGCGCTTTCCGATAATGCACCGGGACCTCTTCCTCCGCTACCAACCGGGTAATAATTGGCTCTCTATCTGAGCCGTGTTTTGTGCAGGGTTTCCACATATATCGTCGTCTAAACAAAACGCATTCAGCTTGTTTCGTATTTCAACCCGGTTCGCCCCAATTGTTCTCTCTTCCGTCTTGCCGTCGACTCTCCCTTGCTCCTTTTCTTCCCCTCCATTTCTCCCTCTCCGTCATGCCCTTTGCTGCCCACCTGAAGGCCGCCGAAGAGTACCAGGGCCGCCCGCCATCAGGCTTGTTTACCAAGTATGGACACTGATGAAAAGCAGAGCAATGGGCCTGGGACGGTTCCAACGTCCAGGGAAGGGCCGGAAAGTAAAAAATAACCAGTCCTGCCAGGGCTGAAGAAAAGAACCGGGAGAGAAGAAACGAATCTCCATATCGCACCATCTGCCCGGCATTGGCAGCTGTTCCCCGCTGTGAGCGGTGCAGGCCGTTGGTCGAAGTTCACACTGTGCTGCGCGGCTGCCACAGACCACGGCTTCCTTTCCAGCCTTCGTTTCAGGGGAACCTCCCATAAAGTTACCAGATCACTTCATGTCATATGGTCCGACATATTCTAGGCCAACTTTTCAACTGGTTGTGAGCTAGAATCACAGTACAGCTGGTTCGATTAAGATGAACAAGGACTACAACTTCCAGAATGCACTGTGTTCCAAATAAAAGCCCATGTCCCTTGTGGCGTGGCATCTGGTAACATTACCCCCGCCTCCCTCTCTGCACATGAATGAGCCGGGGGTTGTCGCCTTAACGTGAGAAGATATAGCCACGCCCCCTTCGGGCCGAAGACTCCCCTCCCCTTCTCTGTGCCTCTTAATAATGGGCGCCTCACCTGCCACCCTCGCTAACCTCAATGAGCGGAGCGCCTCCATTGGTTCTCTCTCTCTCTGTACAGCAGTGTGAGGGTCCCTCACGCACCTTCCCATACCTTAGATGTGAGAGATCCTTCCCTATAGTTATTAATGGTGCCACGTCATGTGTGACACCTGCTGCAGTCATAGCTTTTATCCAACAGAATTTTGCATGTCTGAGTTTATGAACCCATACGCTCCGTGTTACAAGGGAAACTACAAATCCCAGAATGCAACGTGGTATAGCCTACAAACTCACGACTGCCTAATGGGTTCACACATTGCAGCTCTGCTTCACGTGTCCCCTACTCTGTAACTTAGTGTTAGGGTAACCTGACCTGCTTCACTTCCTCTGTTCTTTTCTCTTTTTACCGGGTGTTCCTCCTCACCCACCTATGTCTTTTTGACGTGATCGGTGAAACATGGCATCAAGAATAATGCGGAAGTGGAAGGCCAAATAATTCAATACTATTGAATAAAAGTATGCGGCAAGGAAAGTATTTGGCAATACAATATTCCATTTAAATCGGCCGAGCAGAACAAACATTACAGTACGTTTCTTATTTTGCACGTGTCTCGCTAGGAGACACTTTAGGATTCCAGACATGTGACCTTAAAAAGAGAAACCTTGTATGTGTTAGCCTTCCGTTGAAATATCTGAAACTCTGAGAAAGGTGTCTTTGATTTGAACATGAATTTGCGTTAATGCTGAAATAAAAAAAAATATTAATTTCCCGCTCTGGTCCTCGCGCAAGAACCACACTCCACGCTGTTACTTGAAGCGTAAAAGGCCATTTTATTAGGACAAGGTTGCAATTATTTAGACTTTATTAAAACAGTACATAAATGCAATAAATATACTTTTCCCATCCCATACCGACTCATTCTTCATTCATCCTTCTCAAAACCATCTCACCTGTTTGACTCTTCCCCATTCACTCGGTGACCTCCTTCTCCCCATTCTCACCTTCACTTGCCCTGCAAGCATCCTCTGTTGAATTTCCTTCATTGCCTCCCGCGCCCCGCTATCAGTCACCCGTGTACCGTTCTCCCCCCGAGGGGTGGATCCGCCCGTATGTGACTCACCACCCCTCCAAAGTACCGCAACGTCACTGCTCCGCAACCTGCCCTAAACTGGCACGCTCAGACCCAAACAACCACCCCAAGCCCTTTGCTTAAGACCTGTAGGGTGGGTGGGCGGACAAACTTTTCTTTTACCCCCCGGTGGTGCTCAGGTGTCAGGAAGAGGCCGGATCTTCCTCTCCTGACACCTTATATACCCACCCGGCTCCCGCCCCTTCCTTTACCCCTCTAATCCCACCCCCACCTTGTCCTTACGGCCATTGCGCGAATACCCCGGGGGAAGACTGGTCTGCGACCTTTACTTCCCTCTGTACGTCATCTCTGGGAGAAATGCCCCTTTTTCCTGCTGTTGTTTTACTATATACAATAAACTTGGTGACGGGCAACTTCTGGCTTGACGGCGGCCTATGTTTATACAGCTTTGTAGCTACTGGCGGAAAGCCATGGCCAACTGAAGCAGAAGCTTAGTCTGTACTGTCAAACACTCCTCCAGCCAAGATGGAGAGCATCTTCCCAGCCATTACCAGCACAGCCGACGGAGGAGCTGGTATCATCTTGTCAATCTATGCGGACCAGCATCTGAGTGAACTCAGACGATGTCGGCCAGGTCCCACGTTGCTAGGCGATGTTCAGCACAAAGTAAGAAGAGGGAAGGAAAACCTAGGTAAGGTACTGTGGCTGGCAGAAAGATGTGGTAGAGGGTGGATGTATCCTCTCCCAGCAACCAGACCTGTATAAAGATTCAAGCATGTTTCCCGGGACTATGTACATTCTGGTTGTCACAGTCACACGCAAGAATAACAACAGCATGGAGGGGAGCCATAATTCCCCTATATAACACTCTTTATCCTGCATATATTCTCAAACACACAATACTTATGTAGAATGCGTGACAAAGAGCGCACTAAACTCCACAAATTATGGAATAAAGGGAAGGACCCATCTAATGGTGAACTGAACAGAGGAGACTTCAGTAAGCGTTCTCCCTTCCAGCAACAGGTAAGAAGGCACGTGTCCTTACACAAAGTGAAATTTTAATCGACTAGTTGAAATGTACAGGTCACATCAGAAATATTCTAACAGGGGCAGGATAGCACACCTTACTCAGTTTAACTTGGACTTTTTTCCTACAAGTGCCAGTTAGATGTGAAATAAATAGATTTACATTTAGAAATGTGACATCTTAATGCACAGAATAAGAAATAGCGGGCATTTAGAAATGCAAATTGTACCAATGTTGGCGGAAAACCGCCACCATCTCCCAGTTTATGCTGATTTAAATTATGACGAGCAAGCGGCGGGAACGTGGGTGTTCTGAGGCAAGGGAAGAGGATTTCGTCACAGGTAACTTTGGGTGTAACGAGGAGAAAAAGCGAAAATATGACAGTGCTTTTGCATACGCATTACACTAAATAGGCAGATAAACCACTTGATAAAGGATTTGTCTTTATTTTTACAGTTTTCTACGGAGTGAACCAAACTGAAGAAGCATATCAGAGCGATGTACAACAAGGATGATACAGTAATTAAAAAATAGAAGGGTAATACATAAGCAGCAAAGACTGTACCATAATTATACATCCACATTGAAAAGTCCCCACAGGTATAAACAGAAATTGTAGAGGAGTAAAGTGTTATGACTGGTACTGATATAAAGCATGCCAGCCTGCTTAAAATAAACCCACTCAGAAACGCGGCAGCGGTACAGCAGGAATGCTTGACAGGGCACGCGTAAAATATTGAGGGAAGAGACTTCACCTCTCTTTTGAAGGTGGGAAATGAGGGACCTGACAGCTCCATGGACGAATTTGATTGGGGTCACACCCTGATTTCGATAGATTTAGATGCACATGCTTTGGAATTTTTACAAAAAACAGAGCTGTATTTGTAAAACACACATTACCTCTTGGGCCTCTAGGCACTGAAATAACAGAGGTTTATTGTTGCCCAGCTCAGTAGTTATTATGTTATCCACATTGGAAGGATGAAAGGCTGAGTGGACTCACCAGGAATGAAACCTGTGACTATGAGGCTATAAAGAGATACTTTGAGAGGATGCATTAGTCCACTCATCACCACACCCGATTATCTCCTAAAAGTCACACATCTACTGAATCCAAAAGAGGCAATCTAAGAGGATGGAATACAGAACTTTTAAAAATAGCTTGGAGAACCGGGCCCATTATATCTTAAGTCTGAGTTAATCCAAAAGTGAGCTTATTTGATGCAATTGTAAAGGCTCATTGGGTCAGAGTAATATTTATTGTACCCTGTTTGTGGACAAGTAAGGTTGAATCTCTTAAACCCTTAAGAAGGTAATAAAAAAAAGGCACAGATTTATGGTAGTCTGGTGATTGACAGATTTTAGCTGTGTGAAAAAGTGAATTCTCCTCTTACCTGCTCGTGGTAGGCTTTGTGCAAAGCGTAGGACTATTCTGAAGATAGATAGCTTGGATGCTGCGCTTTGTTAGGTGGTGGAAGCACATGCCATCTTTTTGTCTATTGCTTTTCTGACGTCAAAGAAGTAGTGTAACTCCTTGACATTGGAAAGGAAGACATTGGAATGCTGCTGGGCCATAAAAAGCACTCTAGGTTCCATGTGTAGCCTTGGTGTTTCTCAGGCCTACAGTGCAGAATTTCACATCTAGAAAGATGTCCACTTTGGGCTCAGGGATGATTGAGTACAACTTTAGAGTGAAACATTTGTCAGATCCTTCCAGCATTGGTAGAATGTCTGCTTGGATTGATGTAATAGGTGTTGATGATGAGGATATTCGCAGTGTGGGCAGCCTGATTTTGGACATAACAATCCTTTTAGGGAGTACAACTGGATATAGAAGCAAGATAGTGTGATGGAAGTGGTGAAGTAATATGTGGTACATGGTTGAACCAAGGTGGGTGTGATAGAGCAGAAGGCTTGAGAATTTCACAGAGTTCGAGAGAAGTTCAGTATTCTGGAAGGTAACCTTTTGAGAAGGGGATACTGGCTCCACTGATAACCCTGAAAGAACGCTTTTTTGTGCTGATGTATGAAGGTTATGTGGGATGTAGTCTCGTCAGGAGGAAAGTTAGACAAGCTTGTTGGTAGTGAGAATAGAAACTCGAGAGGAGAGTACTGTGAAAATTAGAGCTTTTATGTTCGGCTTTCAGTCATGGTTTGGAATGCATAAGAAAGGATGTGATCTAAGAATATTTGTTATTATTGCAACATGAAAATTTTAAAGCGGTCCAAAAGAATTCATGAATTTGTATTATAATGAATTACATTGAAAGGTGCATTATGTCGAATGGACAATGTAAGTATGGAGATTGTGCCTGTTAGGGATCTAGCATCTTAGCTATGCCTTAGAATACTGGGTTTCTTGAGTTAGATATAACAGTGTGTGGGTATTTTAGGAAAGGTGTATAGAGCAAGTGCATGTGTGTGTGTCTATGTCTGTGTGTGTGCTGCAGTAGAGAGCTATATGTGGTTACACATATGCGGCTTGAAGAGGTTCAAAGTGTATGACTACATTGTGATTACTACATGATTTTCACACTGTATTCCACTAATTCGCTTATACATCTATTGTAAAAATATTGTCACGTGGCTCAGTTAGACCCGGAAAGAAACACTGCCATTTTTGACATGCACACGTTTCATAAGTTGCCTTCTCTTATTAAACAATGACTTTTGACACACATTTGCTTGTGTGGCAGTGCAGGGTTAGTTTCTCCGAAACCACTTTGCTTACAAATTCCACTTCTTAAGAACACTATTACAACACCTTGAACATCTTGTACAAGGTCTGAACATACATCATGCAAATGCAATTGTTTATTTGTCCATGAGATGACGCATCTATCAATAGATCCTAAACAATGGTGGCCTGACTAAGGTCTCGGCTCAGGGGCAAGGATGCTTTTTGTTATAAATAAACAAGAATTTCTGTGTCGAGGCAGAGGAGCACTTGCTGTCACTGCAAGGTCACTACACGCTGACACCTCAGCCCAGCTGCTTGCTGATCCCTCTGCAAGGTGGGATGTCCAACCTGTGACCAAGAGGGGAACCTACATACTTTCCCTTCAGGTAATGGGGTCTGGATCATCCAATGGGAGATTCTTGGCAGAACACACACACAACCTAGGCATCTAGGTTAGGGAACGCATATTAGAAGTACACTATATATATTGTTTCATATGCTTGCATATATACATTGTTTTAGCAAGATGGTGGAATTATTTCTTTTGTTCACTATCCTTATACTGCTAATTACTTTTATCTGCGTCTGCCTATTGATCATTGCAGCACATATATTCTATTCAAGAATTATCAAGAATAAAATATTGAAAACGCCCCTCTGCGTATTCTTCATATTTTTCTCAGAGAGAGCACGAGTGACTGAGCAAAAGGGTTCTAAATCTGTTACCACAATTACTGGGGGAGTGAGGGTTGTCAAGTTCTGTGGCTGCCAAAACCATTTGCTACCTGTATAGGTTTAGGGGTGCTTATGGTGGCACTGTGAGCTAGCTGGTCTATAGGACAATATATCCTGTGGGGGTGCTCGTAATTAGTCTGGCACCATCCCAATGTTTATGTTGCACAACAAACACGCAGTTCCTACTGGAAAGGAGGAACTACATGACAATATGTGTCTGAGACTTCTAGGTTACTGTATGTCGGATCTTTTCAGATCTATTAGCTGTGTAGCATGGCTAAAGTTAAAAAGAAAGCAATACAAAGTCAGCAGATGGTGAGAGGCAATGGGAAGAAGCACACAGGTGGGTTCAACAGGGAGAGAACGGGTGACAGAGAGCAACACAGGGGGAGAGAAGTACATGAAGAAGACAGCTAAAAAACACATGCACTCTTATGGAGTGGTCAACACAAAAGAAAAGAAGCAGTACTTAAAAAGCAGGCAATGGAAGCAGTGATGCCAGCCAATCAAAGTGATGGAAAAGAGACAATGCTCTATGGGAGGGACAAACACAAGATTGACAGGCTGGGGCAAAAATAAGAAGCAAGCAAATGAGAGTGACAAGGAAAGTCAACCAACATTAAGCAATGGCTGGGCTACAAGCTCCTCTAAGTTCTTGGTAAGCCACAATATGCCTAGCACGATAAAGCACATGCACTGTCAGGTAGACTCAACCTAAAAATGGCAAAATAATAAGGTATTAGGTTCACAAAATGTGCCACACTGTGCTGCATAATAGGACTTTTCTTGCTGCATAATTTAGTAAACCTTGCAGTATAATTTAGTCCTCCCCTGCTGCATAATTCCAGTAGCCCAGACTAACTATGAAATGGGATATACATCACTGGTATTTTGGCAAAGAGGCTCACTTCAGTACAAGCAAAGTGATTAAAAAAAAACAATATTTTTTTGTAATTTTTAATTTTATTTATTACTTTTTCGATTAACATAACATTAATACAGTTATATATGTTCAATTTATGGGTACAGATCAATGCCGCGGTAGTTACATACAGCACACAGGAATACAGAAATCAATACCTTATACAGTAGTAATGCCAGTGGGACTCCAGTAGATACTTTCATTGACAATGGAACTAATGAGAAAAATTAATTAGTCTGCAGCTCTTACTCGTTCATATCAATGTTTCCTACCCTCATACCTTGATCAGTATGGCTGATACATGGCTCAGTGCCACCAGCACCCTCTGGTTCCCCTGTCTCCTTCCCTATCAGATATTGTTGGAATAGTCCCCAGAAGCCTTTGGGTTGATTCAGAGGGGGCAATAGTTCGTTGTATGTGTCTGTTTGAGTTTTGCAATATATCATATCTTTGGTCCATTCTTCTATTGTGGGACTGGACCTTTAGCCCATCGCATTGCCACCCTACGTTTGGCTAGCAGCAAACCCATAGCCACAAGTCGTCGTACGCTCTTACCATTTTTTTTATCATATCCCAGCAGTGCAAGCAATGGATCAGGGATAAGAGAGAGGCCTGTGATGTCATTAAGCATGTGAAATACCTTCTCCCAGAAATCTGAGATTTTAGGGCACTACCAGGCCACATGTAAGAACCCGGCTTCCCGCTCTGTACAGCGATAGCAGACCGCTGAGTCACGTAATCCATATATATATAGCCTGTCAGAGTGTAGTATACCCTATTTATATATTTAAAGTGAATTAGGTGGTGTCTGCCATTTAATGAAATTCGTCTAGTTACCTCGCAGCAGTATCGCCAACTATTATTATCAATTGTGCAGGCTAAATCATTCTGCCAATCCTGTTGCACCTTCATTAAGAGCGATCTTCTATTTTCTTGTGTGAGATTATAGATTCTTGTGACTAATTTAGAAGGAGTGGGAGTGCGGATAATGTGGGTAAGTGTTAACATCTCTGCTGGTTCCTGCAGGCCTTCACCTAATAGCTCTTTCTAGAGCGCATCTAACTCCGAAGAACTGATATTGGGCAAGGCTCGAGTGTGCATGCCCCTCCGCTTGTATATCCTCCCATTTGAGAAGCACCCCATCATGAAACAGGTCACCCATCTCAGTGATACCAGCTCTCCGCAGGGCTTGGGAGACTTCCCTTTCTCTGCCCGTCAGGAACCAGGTGCACCACTCTAGGGGAATCAGTGGAGAGTACATGAGCGCACCCGTTTGTTTATCTAATAAGTTTCGCCAGGTGTGTATTGTAGAATCAAGGGAATCTAATGTGCCATGTTTCCTAACCGGGGATTTAAATAGTACTTGCGGTAATGTGGTCGGTTCAGCATCATCTTTCTCTATGTATAAATGTGGGAGGGTCTGCGGGCCATGTATCCATGCATAGGCATGTGTATTCTTGGCTGTCCTATAATATAGTTCAAGGTCTGGGGCGTTGAGGCCCCCCAATAGTGAATAGTAAGGTGAGTGTTTCCCACTTAACCCGTGGCTGTTTACCGGCCCAAGCTAGTTTAATCAGAAGCGAAAAAAGAAATCAATATTTAAACATTTTAGTAGGTAGAATCCATATGTAGGAAATCCAATCAATCAATAAAATCAGATTCTGGTTATTTCTATATGGTTTCTCAATAAGGAAAACAATGATTTCTACCAGGTATTGTGGCACTCTCTGAATTACTTAGCACAATATATGAGGCAAACAAAGCAAAAACGGAAGATGCATTGAGAGTGCGTGAGCCAGCTCAGATAAAAGAAATTTTATTTAAAGTGAATTAATTCTTATTTGAATATTAAAGACTTTTGCCACATTTGTTATAAATACATATACATTACAGAACGTAATTCTTTTTTTTTTGTCCTTTTACTTATTTTTTGTTTTATTGGTTTCCTCTGGTGAAATTATAATACATATACAAGACTTTTATACTGTGTCTATAATTTTCCTAATTCATAACACGTTTATACTGCTTAACAATACCAACAATAGGTAATCATTTTTATTAAAACCACAACCTATTCCTATAGAAGCTCATCGGAACACTAATACAGCTATTTTAAATTAGAATGAAAATATCTAAACCTAAAATATGATTGACTAACCCTGGACTGCTAAAAAAATAATTAAAAAAAAAGTTTCTTGAGCTTCCCCTTGTTCTGGAACTCACAGTCAGTAGCAGGTTTTGTAACTAGAAAAAAAAAGGTACAGTAATGGTCCTAAGAGTACAGCTCAGGTTGCTGATGGCAACCAACAGTGCACCTGCTGGTGGGCCTTGTCATCTATGCACGTTTGCTGGATATAAGTGACCTCAGAGAGTGCAGAACGTGGCTGGTGACCTAATTTTGGGTTTTAGGGAAACAAAATCATCTAATTTCTTACAATTTCTGCTCTGGATTCTTGAAACTGCCAGGGTTTACGTTAAGATTCTGTGTGTAACCTTAACCATTGAAGTGGATGTGTTGAAAGCCTGTTTTTGAATGTCACAATAAGTAGCACATATAAAGGGTGATAACAGATTTTAGTCACAATATAAATCATTTGTTGGTGGTACCGTACTAAATTTAGGAATAGTGTTAGGTTCTTAGGTGATTTTATTGTGTGAAAAGTTACATCCCTGAGTTGGGATTTAATGAACCATATTTGAGGGAAAACTGTTTTCTCTCATGATTTTCTCATAGAAGATATGGAAGGTGCTCCAGAAGCTGAAACTGAAACATGTACGTTCAACACAAGTAGCATCCCATCAGTTAACTTTCTAGTGGTCAACTGCACCTTTACCACAAAGTTCTAATGAGCAACTGGAGCAATAATACCGTTTTGTATTCAAGACAAAAGTGAGGCGAGCATGAACACCATTTTGGTGGAATTAGGAGGTGTTCAATTTAAAGCCTTTCTTGAAGACCAGGCTGAATTAAATGAGCAATGAAGGCATGAAACCAGAGGGTTAAATTGTTATGGGAGGCGTGCGTTTTTACTACTTTGAGGCATTATGGATTTTTAGAAAGGGCTAAAAATAGTGAAAGAGAGAGTCGTCTGCATAAGTAGAGCATCCCCTTTACACATGTGCTACTCAGCCTACCCATCTCTTTAGTGGCTTACCAGCTTCCTTATTTTAAAATAGTAACATTTTAGGAGACAAATATATATATTCATTGGGAAAAAACAAACTTTAAATGACGTTATAGTAAGGTCTGCTAATAAGATCTTGACTTATGTTTAAAAAAAAACATAGAAATTCACTAATAACCAAACGTTAAAGTGATGTTTTAGTTAGATATACTAATAAGATCCCTGCTTACATTAACAAAAACCTTAGACCCCAGACCGCTGTCCGCTATTGCGGTGCTCAGGAGATCGCCCGACAAGCACGTAGTGGTCCAACTGTCGCATTACGATGTGACCGCACGGCTGGCAGTCGCAAAGTGTTCTTTTACACGGGGGCTTGTGCTGCGGCCCAGGAAAAGGGCCGCAGCATAAGCGGCCGTGAAAAGGAACACTTCCTGCACATCCATGAATCATGTGCCATGCACCATGTGGTGCATGGCACACAGTGCATGGAGGTGCGTGGGGCACGACATGTGCCCCCAAGGCCACTTTGCAGTGCCCCACGACGGACGGGGCCCTATTTCGGGCCCCCAAATTCTGTTTCTGACATCCTTTTCATGGCAGTCACCCACCATTATAATCAGCCCCATAGTTAGGTGTTGAAATAAGATAAAAACTAACATTTAAAAAACAAAACACCTTTGAAATTCACCTGTTTAGATTACTGAATTTGCATCCCTCCCATGCAGTGCTTATGACCTCACATATTCCCTCAAGATATGGTAAATGACATAATTGATGACATCAATGATGACATCAATGAAAACATAATAGTCATATACAGTACAGAGTTACCGAGTGTATACATGTGGATCGATAGCATGGAACTAGCATAAGCCCTGGAGACAAATGTAATTCTTCATTTTAAAAGTCATATAGTACACCGTTTAGAAAACACTAAAGTTAGGGGTGGAAGAAGTACTCCCTAGTAAGCAAGGTTCACGTAGGTTGCAGAGGTAAGTTTGAAAGTAGATTGTGGTATATACTATATATATATATATATCTCTATCTATCCATCTATCTATCTATCTATCTATCTATATATATATATATATATATATATATATATTACCTACTGGCAGTCGCCAGTAGGCAGTTATAGTTAGGACCTAGTTTCCATAGGAAAAGCATTTTTTGATTTGCCAATATCTTTGGCGCCGGTTGACGAATCTTCGTGAACTTTTCAAAACTAATGAGGCGCTCCGGTCAGCTCCTGTCTTGTAAGTTTCAGGGTGATTCGTCAAGCGGGGGCTGAGAAAAAAGGGGGGTCCCAAAACACATTTTCTGCATGTTAATTTCCATAGGAAACTTTAGAAAAAGCTACAGCCCGAACTGCTGAACGGAATTACACCAAATTCGGCAAAAAGATAGGTCTTGGTTCAGAAAGCATGCTTTTTTTTAAATGGTGTAAATCCGTTCAGTAGTTCCTGAGAAATTCAAACAATAAAAATATCGATATCTGGTGGGCGAGGAGGATTCGCAAACCCTCCCGAGCACGAGCTTCATTTTGATTGGCTGCCAACACTCCAAACCAGGAAGTGTTGGCAGCCATCTTGTGACTCGGCAAAACCGAGTCACAAGAAAACAGTAAAAAAAAGGATAAAAAAACAAGAAAAGGAGGCAGGGTAGAAACACCCTGACCCCCTGGGCCTGGGGCCAAAAAAAGCATTTGCTTTAAATTTTTTCGGCTGAATTCGCGCTGGGTGCACGAATCCACCCGGAAAAAAAACCGAAGCGCGGGCTACTGCGCTTCGTTTCTTTGAGCCCCCGGGTGGCAATGAGGAAATTATATGTGGGGGCCCGCGCAGCCCCGGGGACCGCCACCTCCCCGGGGCTTTATTTATTATGCGCGGGGGCACGTGGCCCACTGCAGCCCCGGGGACCACCACCTCCCCGGGGCTTTAATTAATTAGGGGTGGGTGGGCCTCACAGGCCCCCCAAGCCCCAGGGACCGCCACCTTCCCAGGGCTTTAAGTAATTAGGGGTGGGGGGCCTCGCAGGCCCCCCAAACCCCAGGGGCCGCCACCTCCTTGGGGCTTTTTTTAATTATGCGCGGGGGCACACAGCCCCCCCAAGCCCCGGGGACTGCCACCTCCCCAGGGCTTTGTCTAATTATGGGTGGGGGGCCTCACGGGCACCCACACTGCCCCGGGGACCACCACCTCCCCGGGGCACTAATTATTGAAGTGCGGGGGTCCGTTGCGGACCCCCGGCCCGTGGACCACCACCTTCCCGGGGCTATTCAAATGTTGGGAGGGGGCCGCACGGCCCTCCTCTTGGAGCTCTCCAAGGCCCTAGGGACCATCACCCCCCAGGGCCGGCTCCAGCAATGTCCCGGGGTGCCCACCCCCGGGACATTGCAGTTTGCCCTGTCATTGCAAACTCTGCTTCGCTTCATGGAAGCAAGAGCAGA
Organism: Calotriton arnoldi; assembly: GCA_963921515.1. Lineage (NCBI taxonomy): Eukaryota > Metazoa > Chordata > Amphibia > Caudata > Salamandridae > Calotriton > Calotriton arnoldi. The sequence goes on along the minus strand of CAWUFW010008681.1, from coordinate 692,019 downwards.
AAACCTGCTCACGCTTCCATGAAGCGAAGCAGAATTGCTTTTGGACAAGGGGAGCTGCATGTCAGCACTCCCCTTGTCCAAAAGCAATGCCGGCTCCCGCAGGAGGCGAGGAGCCGGCTGGGACCACGGGGGCATTGGGGCTCCCCCCGCGGTCCCCAACGTTGAGGCCAGGCCCCGGGGGATGGGGTCCCCGGGGCCAAAAGTGGCCCTGGGGAGGGGGGTCACGTGGCCCCCCTCCCGTACTATTTGTAAAAAAAAAAAAAAAGAGGCAATGCCATGGGGATGGGGTCCCCGGGGCTATTATTGGCCTCAGGAGGGTGGCCACGCGGCCCTCTCCAAAATTAGAAAAATAAATAAATGCTGGCAGGCCCCGGGGGATGGGGTCCCCGGGGCCAATAGTGGCCCAGGGAATGGGGACCACGTGGCCCTGTCCCTTATTTTTAAATAATAATAACAGAGGTAATGCCCCAGGGGATGGGGTCCCCGGGGCGAATACCGAATAATGGAAGTGGGGCGTTTTTTTTTCCTTTCTATTTTGGAGTCGCGACCCCAACACGGCCCCCCTGTGTAACGTCGCGTTGGATTCGCGAATTCACCTCAAATAAATAATTTAGTAGTGTATAATTTAGAAGGTAGTGTTGTATTTGTGAAGTTGTTTTAAAGAGGTAGTGTGATTGAAGAGGTAGTGTGATTGAAGTTAATGATAAGATTAAAATTGATAGAGTTGTTAAAAATATATAAAATAAAAAATTTATAGTTAAACCTGAAAAGTGTATTGTGTTGTAGTACATTAAATTCTTGCTTTTGTAGATTCACGACGGGTGTGCAAATCCACAAAAAAAAAAAAAAATATGTATGTGTAAAAAAAATTAGATTCACTATTGTGTTATAAGGTGGCTCTAAAAAGAGCCCTTGTTTTCATTATGAGTTTGTTGTAGCTACATGTAAGTGCGAATGCACAGCTTTAGGTTGTTGAGAAAGACTCTGTTTCCTTGATCTGTGAAATGTACTCCATCACTTCTTTAGATGTCATCCATATCAAAACATAGATTGTTGTTATAAATGGAGCCCATCCTATGGTCTCTGAGGTAAGCAGAAACAGCTTTATTGACATTCTTTCTAGCTTTCTCAATCTGTAGACAGAATTGATTTGAACACTTCCATATCTGTCTTTGGCATATGTTAGAGTATACAAAGACAGTTTGAGGTAAAAGAAGCATCAGTTGTGCAAAGGTGTCCTTCATCAGCATTTCCAGACCTACCCCAGTCAATGTGCGTAGGTCATTGCCACCACCGTGCACAATCATGAGGTCAGGGGGTTGGAGATGCAAAAAGGTTTTAACCAAAGGCATCAATTGGTGCCATTTAATCCTCTCTGTGCAATCCATTTAATATCCACATTTTGCAAAGCTAGGTCTTTGTCAATACCTCTGCGTTCAGCATACCTTTTGCACCAGAAAACATAGCTGTGCCCAACAATCCATACTGTAAGCATCTTAAAGGGATGTCTGGAAGTAATGAAAAGATGACTGTAGCTGAGGTAGTCAGTTGGTAGAATGAGAGGTATCCAAAATGGTGGACAAGATGCTGTTTTTTAAAAAGTAGAGAATTGATTGGCTATTTAAGAACATTGTACACTCAAAAATAGGGTGCATGTTACTTTCTTCAAAAAGCATGTTTCTTATTGGTTAGTAAAAAATGTTTGAAAGGTACAGTAGATAGGATAAGGTAATATTTTGCAAAAGTCAACCACACCTGCTGTTTGCATTTGTAACCTTGTGTGCTGAACTTGAAAATATGGTGAACTTGTGACCTGCCTCTTCAGTTGAATGTTGCAGAAACTGCTACTATGGAAACTGGGATTAAGCAGAATGGGGGAAGGGTTGAATCTTATCTGTGGTTTTAAAATATGGAATTGTAATTTATATATAAGTGATATGTTATTAAAGTAAGATTTCCCAAGTCAGTACTATCTTTAGAAGTGGTGTGTTCTTAAAAAATAGTGTTAATATTATTAGTAATATATTTTTGAACTCCCATATGGATTCGCGGCTCCATCACGATGGTGCACGGTGGAGTCGCGACTCCAGAAAATTCCAGAACCAGTTTGGGCACTTTTAGAAGTCAGTTGGTAAGGGTTAATATGTCTAACCAATAGAAATATGTTTACAATTTGAAATTATGTAGGAAGCAATATGCTGCATAAATCTAGGTGTGTGTTTGAAATGTTAAGTGTAGTCTGTCAAGTTTTAAGGTCTTTATGGTCTTGTGAGTGTGGTTATGTTTCTACTTCCACATGTATTCTGATATGTGTTATGCTTTGGGCAATAGGTACAGATAGAAGCATGCATGCTTTTAGGAATATGGTTAGAGTTATGGTAGAGACATGTGATAGGTTGCTGCTTTATGTTTGGCTTGGCCCAATATTCGTAGAATGGTGAAGCTGCAGCACAAAAGTGAGTTTTAAGACATGTTGGCAGAGGGATTACTGATTAGGCTACTTTCTATGAGTCTGGGGAAAGGTACACTTGAAATACACTGCAAAAATGTAGGTGTCTCTTTCAAATGTAAAGTGCAGTCTATTTGTTTATTTCTTTTATATATGATGATGATTTCAAAATGTAGACACATATGCATGCATGCTTTCAGGAATATGGTGAGACTTATAGCTGAGTCCTGTAATAGACTGCTGCTTTATATTTGGCTAGGCCCAACATCCTAGGTAGTTGCAGAACGGTTATGCAGCAGCACAAAATTGAGTTTAAAGACCTGTTAGGAAACAGATTAGTGATTAGGCTAGTTTGTGTGAGTGTGTGAAAAGGTACATTTAAGGTACGATGCATAAATGTAGGTGTCTGTTTGAAATGTGAAGTGTGGTTTCTCAAATTTTAAGGTGTGCATGTTCTTGTTATTGGTGTATGTTTCTACTTGCATATATATTGGTATATGTGTTATGCATCTGAAGATGGTAGATGTATAAAACATAGATATATCTCTATTTGTATGTTTCTTTTATATGTGGTAGTACTAGTAAAATGGGCAGACACATGCATACATACTTTCAGGAATATGGTGAGATTTATAACAGACTAATGTGTAGGTTTGATGCTTTATATTTGGGTAGGCCCAACACCCTGAGTAGTTACAGAATGATAAAGCTGTAGTACAAAAGTGTACACCATGTCATAAATCTCACTTTTGTGCTGCAATTTCACTATTCTGCTACTACTCAGGATGTTGGGCGTAGTCTAACATAAAGCAGCAATCCATCATATGTCTCACCTGTAAGTCTGCAATCACATAGCCACTACTGATGCACTCATCCATGTACTGAGGCACTATGTATGCAGTCCTTCAATCAGCCAGGCACAACCCTTGCACTTGTGCAATCACTCATGCTGTACGCATGCACTCCTTCAATAACCCAGGCACTATCCATACAGTTATAAAATCACCCAGGCACTACCTGTGCACTCCTCCAATCACCCAGGCACTACCCCTGCACTCATGCAATCATCAATGTACTACCTATGCAGTCATGCAATAACCCAGGCACTATCCATGCAGTTATAAAATCACTCAGGCACTACCTATGCACTCCTCCAATCACCCAGGCACAACCCCTGCACTCATGCAATCACCCAGGCACTACCTATGCAGTCATGCAATAACCCAGGCACTACCCTTGCACTCCGCTAATCACCCAGGCAGTACCCATGCACTCCTTCAATCACCCAGTCAGTACCCATGCACTTACAAAATCACCCAGGCACTATCTATGCAGTCCCCCAATCACCCAGGTACTATCCCTGCACTCATGCAATCACCCAGGCATTATCCATGCACTCCTTCAATCACTCAGGCAGTACTCATGCACTTATAAAATCACCCAGGCACTACCTATGCACTCCTCTAATCACCCAGGCACTACCCGTGCCCTAATGCAATCACCCAGGCATTACTCATGCACTCCTCCAATCACCCTCCAGTACCCATACACTTATAAAATCACCCAGACACTACCTATGCACTCATGCAATAACCCAGGCATGACCCATTCACTCCTCTAATCACCCAAACACTACTCATGCACTCATGCAATCACTCAGGCACTACCCATGTACTTTTCCAATCACCCAGGCACTACCCCTGCACTCACGCACTCACCCAGGTATTATCCATGTACTCCTTCAATCACTCAGGCAGTACCCATCCACTTCTTCAATCACCCAGACATTACCCCTGCACTAATGTAGTCACCCAGGCATTACCCATACACTCCTTCAATCACTCAGGTACTACCTGTGCACTCCTCCAATCACCCATGCATTATCTCTGCACTCATGCAAACACCCAAGCACTATCCATGCAGTCTTCCAATCATCCAGGCACTACCCGTGCACTTATGCAATCACCCAGGTACTACAGATGCACTCCTAAAATCACCGAGGCACTACTCATGCACTCTTCCATGCACCCAGGCACTACCCATGCACTCCTCCATGCACCCAGGCACTACCCTTGCACTCCTTCAATCACCCACACATTACCTCTGTAGTTATTCAATCACCCAGCCATTACCCATGCACTCCTTCAATCATCTGTGGAAAGGTATGCTTGAAATACACCATATGATTTTAGGTCTCTACTTGAAATGAGAAGTGCTTGAAATACACCATATGATTTTAGGTCTCTACTTGAAATGAAAAGTGCAGGTTCTTAAGTGTTAAGGTGTGCATCATCTTGTGACTGAGGTATGTCTGTACTTGCAGATGTATTTTCATATGTGTTATGCATCTGAAGATGCTAGATGTATAAAATACAGGTATATATCTATTTGTATGTTTCTTTTATGTATAATGGCACCAGGGAAAGGTACAGACACATGCATCCATGCTTTTTGAAATATGGGGAGGCTTTGTATGTTGGAAGGCTGTACATCTGAGTAGTAGTAGAATGGTAAAGCAGCAGGAGCAGTAATGTGAAGTTTCAGCTATTTTGGGTGAGGAATTACTGATTATGGTGCTTTAAACGAGTCTATGTAAAACTTTACTTGAAGTATGCCACATAAATCTAGGTGTCTGTTTGAAATGTTAAGTGTAGTCTGTCAAGTTTTACGGTCTGCATGGTCGTGTGATTGATGTATTTCTCTAGTTGCATATGTAGTCTCATATGTGGTATGCATCTGAAGATGCTACATGTATAAAAGAGAGATATATCTCTATTTGTATGTTTCTATTATATATGGTAGTACTAGTAAAAGGTACAGACACATGCATACATGTTTTCAGGAATATGGTGAGATTTATAACAAAGTCATGTGTAGGTTTGATGCTTTATATTTGGGTAGGCCCAATACCCTGAGCAGTTAGAGAATGGTGAAGCTGTACTAGAAAAGTGTACACCATGTCATAAACCTCACTTTTGTGTTGCAATTTCACTATTCTCCTACTACTCAGGATGTTGGGCGTAGTCAAATATAAAGCAGCAACCTCAACACATGTCTCAGCTGTACGTCTGCAATGACCCAGGCACTACCCATGCACTCATCCATGCACTAAGCCACTATATATGCAGTCTTTCAATCAGCCAGGCACTTCAGCACTTATGCAATCACTCAGGCACTACCTATGCACTCTTTCAATAATGCAGGCACTACCCCTGAACTCATGCAATCACCCTTGTACTATCTATGCACTCCTCCAATCACCCAGGCGCTGCCTGTGCACGTATAAAATCACCCAGGCACTACCTATGCACTTCTCCAATCACCCAGGCACTATCTCTGCACTCCTCCAATCACCCAGGCAGTACAGATGCACTGATGCAATCACTGAGGCACTACCGATGCACTTCTTCAATCACTCAGGCAGTACTCATGCAGTCCTCCAATTTCCTAGGCACTACCCCTGTACTCACTCAGGCACTATCCATGCAGTTATCCATGCACTCAGTCACGACGTCTGCACTCATTCCATTTACCGATGCACTCATCAAATCACCCAGGCAGTACTTATGCACTCATGTAATCAGCCAGTTACTATTCATCCTCTTCTCCAATTACCCAGCCAGTATCCTTGCACTCATACAAACACCTAGACACTACTGTTGTACTCATTCATTCATGTAGGCACTACTTATACACTCATCTATGCATTCAGGGACTATTCATGCACTTATCCATGCACACAATCTCTACCCTGCACTTATGCAACCAGTCAATCAGTATCCAATCTCTCCTCCAATTATACAGACACTACCGTTGCACTCATACAATTACTCAGGCACTACCCATGGAGTCATGCAATCACTGAGACACACCCATCATATATCTTAGCTGTAAGTCTTAACATATTCTGGAAACCATTTATACATATTTCTGTACGTTTTGCTAGCAATATCATATATAAAAGTAATATACAAATAGATGTATAATTGTGTTTTATATGTGTAGCATCTTCAGATGCATAATACATATCAGAATACATGTGCAAGTAGAGATATACCTTCGTTACAACACCATGCAGACCTTAAAACTTGACAGATTGCTCTTCACATTTGAAGCAGATAATGAAAATGATGTGGTATACTTGAAGTGTAGCTTTCCACAGACTCATACAAAGTAGCGTTACAACTGATTCTTCTCTTAATATGCCTCAAACCTCACTTTTGTGCTGCTGCTTCATCGTTGTATGACTACATAGGGTGTTGGGCCTAGTCAAATATATAGCAGCAATCTTTCACATGTCTCTGGTGTAAGTCTCACCATCTTCCTAAAAGCAGGCATGCATATGTCTGTACCTTTTGTTAGTAGCATCATATATCAAAGAAACATACAAATAGATGTATACCTGTGTTTTATATGTGTAGTATGTTCAGATGTATAAGACATATCACAATACATGTGCAAGTTCATACATATCTCAATCAGAAGACCATGAAGACCTTAAAGCTTGAGAGAGTGCACTTCATATTTCAAAGAGACACTTAGATTTATTTAGTGCACTTCAAGTGAACTTTTCCAGAAACTCTTACAAAGAATCATAATCACTAATTTGTCACCCAACATATGTTAAACATTACTTTTCTGGTGCTTCTGCTTTACCATTTTACTAGTAGTTAGGTATTGAACATAGCCAAAATAAATAAGCAAGAAGCAAGAGAAGTGCAGACAGAAGCAACAGAGGTGCAGAAGGAGGCAGGAGAAGTGCACAAACAGACAAAAGAGGTGCAGAAAGATCCAAGAGCAGTGCAGAAAGAACCAACAGAGGTGCAGAAGGAGGCAAGAGGGGTGCAGAAGGAGCCAAGAGAGATGTAGAAATTTGCAAGAGAGGTGTAGAAAGAAGCAACAGAGGTGCAGAAGGAGACAAGACAACTGCAGAAAGAGGCAAGACAGTTGCAGAAATAGGCAGGAGAGGTGCAGAAAAAGGGAACAGCGGTGCAGAAAGAGGCAAGAGAAGTGCAGAAAGAAGGATGTAGAAAGAGGCAAGAGGGGTGCAGAAGGAGTAACAGAAGTGTAGAAAGAAGCAAGAGAAGTGGGGAAAGTAGTAAGAGAGGTGCAGAAAGAGGCAAGTGGGGTACAGAAAGTGGCAAGAGAAGTGCAGAAGGAAGCAACAGAGGTGCAGAAAGAGGCAAGTGGGGTACAGAAAGAGGCAAGAGAACTGCAGAAAGAAGCAACAGAGGTGCAGAAAGAGGCAAGAGGGATGCAGAAAGAGGCAAGAGATTTGCAGTAACAGGCAAAAGAGGTGCATAAAGAAGGAAGAGCAGTACAGAAAGATCCATCAGAGGTGTAGAAGTAGGCAAGAGGGGTGCAGAAATTTACATGAGATGTGCAGAAAGAAGCAAGAGCATTGCAGAAAGAAACAACAGAAATGCAGAAAAAGGCAAGAAGGCTGGAGGAGGAGGCAAGAGTAGTGCAGAATGAAGCAAAAGAAGTGCAGAAAGAGGCAAGAGGGGTGCAGAAAGAGGCAACAGAGGTGCACAAAGAGGGAAGAAGGGTGCAGAAAGAGGCAACAGGGGTACAGAAAGAAGCAAGAGAAGTGCAGAAAGAAGCAAGAGAAATGCACAAACAAGCAACAGAGGTGCAGAAAGAGGCAAGAGGGTTACAGAAAGAGGGAAGAGAGGTTCAGGAAGAGGGAAGAAGGATGTAGAAAGAGGCAAGAGGGGTGCAGAAGGAGTTACAGAAGTACAGAAAGAAGCAAGAGAAGTGCAGAAAGAACCAACAGAGGTGCAGAAAGAGGCAAGAGAAGTACAGAAAGAGGGAAGTGGGGTGCATAAAGAAGCAAGAGGGGTGTATAAAGATGCAAGAGTAGTGCAGAAAGAACCAACAGAGGTGCAGAAGGGAGAAAGAGGTATGCTCGAAGAAGCATGAGGAGTGCCAAAATTTGTAAGAGAGGTGCAAAAAGAAGCAAGACTAGTGCAGAAAGAAGCAACAGAGGTGCAGAAACAGACAAGAGGGGTGCACAAAGAGGCAAGAGAAGTGCAAAAAGAAGCAGCAGAGGTGCAGAAAGAGGCAAGAGAGTTGCAGAAAGAGGCAAAAGAGGTGAATCAAGAAGCAAGAGCAGTGCAGATCGAACCAATAGAGGTGCAGAAGTAGGCAAGAGGGGTGCAGAAGTAGGCAAGAGGGGTGCAGAAATTTGCAAGAGATGTGCAGAAAGAAGCAACAGAGGTGCAAGAGGAAGGAAGAGAACTACAGAAAGAGGGAAGAGAGTTGCAAAAACAGGCAAGAGATGTGCAGAAAAAGGGAACAGGGGTACAGAAAGAGACAAGAGAGGTGGAGAAATAGAGAAGAAGGGTGCAGAAAGAGGCAAGAGGGGTGCAAAATGAAGCAAGAGAGGTGCAGAAAGAAGCAAGAGAGGTACAAAAATAAGCAACAGAGGTGCAGAAAGAGGCAAGAGGGATGCAGAAAGAGGCGATAGAGTTGCAGAAACAGGCAAAAGAGGTGCATAAAGAAGGAAGAGCAGTACAGAAAGACCCAAGGGGTCCATTACGATGGCGGGCGGACAAAGTACGCCCGCCATCGCAAGGGAGCCAGGGACCGACCGCCGAAGTTGCGGCGGTCCCGCCATGTGAAATAGGATGCGCCCGCCACACTGGCGGGCGCATCCTGGCCCTTTACATTGCGGGTGGATCTGCTGGCTGCAGACCCGCTCGCAATGTGAAAGGACTGTGCACAGCATTGCCATGCACTACATGGCAGGCACCACGTGGTGCCTGCCACATAGTGCATGGCAATGAGGAGGGTACCATAGGTACCCCCATGTGCACCCCCACCCCCCAACACCCTGGGGCCCGCAACGGGCCCCCAACAGAAGGAATCGCATGCCTTTCCATGGCGGCAACGCCGCCATGGAAATGCGAATCACCGCCTGCATCACAATATGGATGGCGGTGTCTTGCAGACACCGCCACCATATTGTGCCCGTTTTCCGCCCGGTCGACGAGTCGACCGGCGGAAAAGCGGCGGACGGTCTTCCCGTCTGCCGCGGACCCTCCAGCCATCCTAATATGGCGGGGGTCAATCAGGCATAGATGGCGGGCGGGTCGCCCCCGCCGGGGCCGGCGGTGGCTACCGCCGGCCCGGCGGGGGCGATCCGCCCGCCATCCTAATGGGCCCCTAAAAGAGGTGTAGAAGTAGGCAAGAGGGGTGCAGAAATTTACATGACGTGCAGAATGAAGCAAGAACATTGCAGAAAGAAACAATAGAGATGCAGAAAGAGGCAAGGAGGCTGTAGGAGGAGGCAGGAGTAGTGCAGAAAGAAGCATAAGAAATGCAGAAAGAGGGAAGAGGGGTGCAGAAAGAGCCAACAGAGGTGCACAAAGAGGGAAGAAAAGTGCAGAAAGAAGCAACAGAGTTGCAGAAAGAGGCAAGAGAGGTACAGAAAGAGGGAAGAGGGGTATAGAAAGAGGCAAGAGGGGTGTATAAAGAAGCAAGAGTAGTGCAGAAAGAACCAACAGAGGTGCAGAAGGGAGAAAGAGGTATGCTGAAAGAAGGAAGAGGAGTACCAAACTTTGTAAGAGAGGTGCAAAAAGAAGCAAGATTAGTACAGAAAGAATCAACAGAGTTGCAAAAGCAGACAAGAGGGGGGCACAAAGAGGCAAGAGAAGTGCAAAAAGAAGCAACAGAGGTGCAGAAAGAGGCAAGAGGGGTGCAGAAATTTGCAAGAGATGTGAAGAAAGAAGCAACAGAGGTGTGAAAGGAGGGAAGAGAACTACAGAAAGAGGCAAGAGAGTTGCAGAAACAGGCAAGAGAGGTGCAGAAAAGGGAACGGGGTGCAGAAAGAGGCAAGAGAGGTAGAGAAAGAGAGAAGAAGGGTGCAGAAAGAGGCAAGAGATGTGCAAAACAAGCATTGGCATAGCCAATAGGTCTCGCCTTTGGGGCCTTATAAGTGTTTAGCCAGAGCTATTGACTTTGCCAATGTCTTCAAGCTGTGCTGTAGAGAAGTGTGGCTGCTGTGCAGCATGCTGAAAAGTTATAATAAAAGTGTCAGAAGCATTTTTGTTACTTTATATATGACCAAGAAGGCATTATGTAAAACTGAACGACCATATTTACAATAAAAAATGTCCTCAGTTTTCTTTTGTTCTTGCAATGCTGGCAACTTGTTTCTGCCTATTCCAATGGTTGTTTGTTAAAGCTTTTTTTTGAGGGGGCATAAACAATCGGAGGGTGAAGGTTGGGAACTAGTACCTGTATTATGACAACAGTGATATGAAGTTACATTTCTAGGCTTTACATTTACCAATCATTGTTATCAAGAGTGTTAGTCCAATTGGTTCACTTGAAATTAACTAAGACCACAACCCCTCGCAATGCAGGAAGTGAAAAGGGAAAGTCCAGGACTGGAAAATGGCATCCATGATGACATGGATTCATCGGGTAACATTAGTCCATTCAAAAAGACAAATTAAATTTTTATAAAACATCCTCTTAAAAATATAAACTCAAAAGGAAGTGCCTGAAGAGCAAACTAAGCACTTAGCTACAGAGTTTCTCTTACTATGATGTTGTCCTCGGTTGGTACAAAGTTTCTGCTCAAGACATTAAGTAGGTTTGAAAATGGAAACATAACAAAACTATTTACTATTAAACATCTTTAATCCCCTTACATTATGCCTTTTCTGTGTTGAAATGTGCACCAGGTGCCACTTAAAATGGCTATAATTGCAACTTTCATTTGGGCTCCACAACCATTTGAAAAAATAGCTTTAATTTACCACGTATCGAGTTGTCATTACCTTAGTCATGCAACTAGTTACCTACTGCCAGCAGTAACTTCACTAAGGATCCGAGTGCTGTGTCCCTGACTCCCGCCATCATGAAGCACTATTGGTTAAACTGTCCATACTATAGTTTAGAACTGCTTCTTATTAGAGCCACAACAAACCTACTTTCTTGACCTAAAAACGATGTAGGTGTGCATGCAAATCACAATCGTACATACATATAGCTGAAAGCAAAATGCGTTAAACAAAAGACTTGAGATGATACTCGGACATTAAAAAAACATCTGGTGCCTGCGGGTATAACAAACCATTGTGCTGAGGTTTAAGTTACTTACAGCAAGTCATCACTTACTAATATTGCACGGTTGTAAACAGCTTCTTACCTCATGTTCTACGTTTTCATAAAAAAGAAAATACGGAGTGATCAACAGCTTGCCCTCAAATCAGTTTAAGGACCAAAGCCTAGTGGTACAAAAACCTGTAGCCACGTCTAAAGATAATGCACATCCTGAAGTCAGAGAAATGTAGGAGGATGAGCAGTCGATATTGAAACTCCCTTGCTCTCTCCACCCTTCTCCTCCCCAAACCGCTCATATGGGAACTAAAGACACCCAGGGTGATCTGATTTCACCCCGCAGCAGATAACACCAGAAAAGAGTGGCTATTATTGACAGTAACAAATACATTATAATATTTGGATCTCACAAGCACTGACCCTGCTTTCCAAAAACAAAATTTAGGGCGCAATTAAAGCGGACGTCTTTGATTTTTTTCTTCTTTGGATAGATCAACACTTAAATATCACAGTCTTTAAAAACAAGCAATGGCCGCGCGGCCGTGAAACTGACACGGCCGCGAAAGTGAAAGTAATCGCGAGGGAAGCCAGATGGCGAGGGAAGCCATATGGCGCCTGATCGCGCGTGCACGCTCGCGTGAACGCAAGCTGGTCGCCAGCAAACTGCTGTTTGCACTTCCAAAACCCGCTTACTAAAACTCTCGCCAGAGCAGCGCATGCGCTGGCTCAGGCGAGACCTAAAAAGCAAGAGAGGTGCAGAAAGGAGTAAGAGAAGTACAAAAAGAAGCAGTAGAGGTGCAGAAAGAGGCAAGAGGGATGCAGAAACAGGCAAGAGAGTTGCAGAAACAGGCAAAAGTGGTGCATAAAGAAGGAAGAGCAGTACAGAAAGAACCAACAGAGGTGTAGAAGTAGGCAAGAGGGGTTCAGAAATTTACACGAGAGGTGCAGAAAGAAGCAAGAGCATTGCAGAAAGAAACAACAGAGATGCAGAAAGAGGCAAGAGGGGTGCAGAAAGAGGCAACAGATGTGCACAAAGAGGGAAGAACGGTGCACAAAGAGGCAACAGGGGTACAGAAAAAAGCAAGAGAGGTGCAGAAAGAAGCAAGAGAAGTGCTCAAACAAGCAACAAAGGTGCAGAAAGAGGCATGAGGGGTGCAGAAAGAGGCAAGAGAGGTTCAGAAAGAAGCAACAGAGGTGCAGAACGAGGCAAGTGGGGTACAGAAAGAGGCAAGAGAAGTGCAGAAAGAAGCAACAGAGGTGCAGAAAGAGGCAAGAGGGATGCAGAAAGAGACAAGAGAGTTGCAGGAACAGACAAAAGAGGTGCATAAAGAAGGAAGAGCAGTACAGAAAGAATTATCAGAGGTGTAGAAGTAGGCAAGAGGGGTGCAGAAATTTACATGAGATGTGCAGAAAGAAGCAAGAGCATTGCAGAAAGAAACAACAGAAATGCAGAAAAAGGCAAGAAGGCTGTAGGAGGAGGCAAGAGTAGTTCAGAATGAAGCAAAAGAAGTGCAGAAAGAGGCAAGAGGGGTGCAGAAAGAGGCAACAGAGGTGCACAAAGAGGGAAGAAGGGTGCAGAAAGAGGCAACAGGGGTACAGAAAGAAGCAAGAGAAGTGCAGAAAGAAGCAAGAGAAATGCACAAACAAGCAACAGAGGTGCAGAAAGAGGCAAGAGGGTTGCAGAAAGAGGGAAGAGAGGTTCAGGAAGAGGGAAGAAGGATGTAGAAAGAGGCAAGAGGGGTGCAGAAGGAGTAACAGGAGTACAGAAAGAAGCCAGAGAAGTGCAGAAAGAAGCAAGAGAGGTGCAGAAAGAGGCAAGTGGGATACAGAAAGAGGCAAGAGAAGTGCAGAAAGAACCAACAGAGGTGCAGAAAGAGGCAAGAGAGGTACAGAAAGAGGGAAGTGGGATGCATAAAGAGGCAAGATGGCTGTATAAAGAAGCAAGAGTAGTGCAGAAAGAACCAACAGAGGTGCAGAAGGGAGAAAGAGGTATGCTGAAAGAAGCACGAGGAGTGCCAAAATTTGTAAGAGAGGTGCAAAAAGAAGCAAGACTAGTGCAGAAAGAAGCAACAGAGGTGCAGAAACAGACAAGAGGGGTGCACAAAGAGGCAAGAGAAGTGTAAAAAGAAGCAGCAGAGGTGCACAAAGAGGCAAGAGAGTTGCAGAAAGAGGCAAAAGAGGTGCATAAAGAAGCAAGAGCAGTGCAGATCGAACCAATAGAGGTGCAGAAGTAGGCAAGAGGGGTGCAGAAGTAGGCAAGAGGGGTGCAGAAATTTGCAAGAGATGTGCAGAAAGAAGCAACAGAGGTGCAAAAGGAGGGAAGAGAACTACAGAAAGAGGGAAGAGAGTTGCAGAAACAGGCAAGAGATGTGCAGAAAAAGGGAACAGGGGTACAGAAAGAGACAAGAGGGGTGGAGAAAGAGAGAAGAAGGGTGCAGAAAGGGGCAAGAGGGGTGCAGAAATTTGCAAGAGATGTGCAGAAAGAAGCAACAGAGGTGCAAAAGGAGGGAAGAGAACTACAGAAAGAGGGAAGAGTTGCAGAAACAGGCAAGAGATGTGCAGAAAAAGGGAACAGGGGTACAGAAAGAGACAAGAGGGGTGGAGAAAGAGAGAAGAAGGGTGCAGAAAGAGGCAAGAGGGATGCAGAAAGAGGCGATAGAGTTGCAGAAACAGGCAAAAGAGGTGCATAAAGAAGGAAGAGCAGTACAGAAAGAACCAAAAGAGGAGTAGAAGTAGGCAAGAGGGGTGCAGAAATTTACATGACGTGCAGAATGAAGCAAGAGCATTGCAGAAAGAAACAATAGAGATGCAGAAAGAGGCAAGAAGGCGGTAGGAGGAGGCAGGAGTAGTGCAGAAAGAAGCATAAGAAGTGCAGAAAGAGGGAAGAGGGGTGCAAAAAGAAGCAACAGAGGTGCACAAAGAGGGAAGAGAAGTGCAGAAAGAAGCAACAGAGGTGCAGAAAGAGGCAAGAGAGGTACAGAAAGAGGCAAGAGGGATACAGAAAGAGGCAAGAGGGATGTATGGAGAAGCAAGAGTAGTGCAGAAAGAACCAACAGAGGTGCAGAAGGGAGAAAGAGGTATGCTGAAAGAAGGAAGAGGAGTGCCAAAATTTGTAAGAGAGGTGCAAAAAGAAGCAAGATTAGTACAGAAAGAATCAACAGAGGTGCAAAAGCAGACAAGAGGGGTGCACAAAGAGGCAAGAGAAGTGCAAAAAGAAGCAACAGAGGTGCAGAAAGAGGCAAGAGGGGTGCAGAAATTTTCAAGAGATGTGCAGAAAGAAGCAACAGAGGTGTGAAAGGAGGGAAGAGAACTACAGAAAGAGGCAAGAGAGTTGCAGAAACAGGCAAGAGAGGTGCAGAAAAAGGGAACAGGGGTGCAGAAAGAGGCAAGAGAGGTAGAGAAAGAGAGAAGAAGGGTTCAGAAAGAGGCAAGTGGGGTGCAAAAAAAAGCAAGAGAGGTGCAGAAAGAAGTAAGAGAAGTACAAAAAGAAGCAACAGAGGTGCATAAAGAGGCAAGAGGGATGCAGAAAGAGGCAAGAGAGTTGCAGAAACAGGCAAAAGTGGTGCATAAAGAAGGAAGAGCAGTACAGAAAGAAACAACAGAGGTGTAGAAGTAGGCAAGAGGGGTGCAGAAATTTAAATGAGATGTGCAGAAAGAAGCAAGAGCATTGCAGAAAGAAACAACAGAGATGCAGAAAGAGGCAAGAAGGCTGTATGAGGAAGCAAGAGTAGTGCAGAAAGAAGCAAAAGAAATGCAGAAAGAGGCAAGAGGGGTGCAGAAAGAGGCAACAGAGGTGCAGAAAGAGGGAAGGGTGCAGAAAGAGGCAACAGGGGTACAGAAAGAAGCAAGAGAGGTGCAGAAAGAAGCAAGAGAAGTGCCCAAACAAGCAACAGAGGTGCAGAAAGAGGCTTGATGGGTGCAGAAATAGGCAAGAGAGGTGCAGAAATAGGCAAGAGAGGTGCAGAAAGAGGCAAGAGAAGTACAGAAAGAGGCAAGAGAGTTGCAGAAACAGACAAAAGAGGTGCAGAAACATTCAAGAGGGGTGCAGAAAGAGGGAAGAGAAGTGCAGAAAGAGGGAACAGGGGTGCAGAAAGAGGCAAGAGAGGTACAGAAAGAGGGAAGAAGGGTACAGAAAGAGGCAATAGTTAGGCATTGAGTATAGGCAAAAACAAAGCAGCAACCCTTCACATGTTTCTGCTGTAAGTTTCACCATCTTTCTGAAACTATGCATGCATGAGTCTGTACCTTTTGCTAGTGTACCATATATAAAAGAAGCATACAAATATATGTATACTTCTGTTTTATATGTAAAGCATCTTCAAATGTATGACACATATGAGAATACATGGGCAAGTAGAAATATACCTCAATCACAAGACCAGGCAGGCCTTAAAACTTGACAGACTGCACTTTACATTTGATTTTGGTAGCAGTAGAGAAATCCTTTAGTTGTGCTCTGTGATTCTGTTGTAGAGGTTGTGATGTCTTCTAATTGTAGGAATTGTGCAGTGTCTGACATAGCTTTGCAATGCAATTAAAAATATTTCTTTATTTATAGATGAGAATATTTGTATATAATTATTTTAATAATATAAAATTATTTAAAGAAACTATTTAAACTTTTCTTTGTTTTCAGATATTCACCATTATTAGTAATAAAGATTGAGTATGGCAAGAAAAGAGCAAAGAAAAGAAAAAAAACAGTACTATTTAAAGGAAAGAGAAAAGCAGAAATTAGATGAAGTTCAAAATGTGACATTGAAGAAAAAGACTTCTGGTAAGAGAACTAAAGAATTTGTTAAAAGACTTTTAAAGAACGTAATGAATTTTCAAAATGTGGAAAAGAGAAAGAAAAGTTGTACAACCAATCAGAAGGAAACGAAAAAAGGATATATTAATGGAAAATCAAGTTATGGAAAATAATCCATGTTGAAAGAAGGATGAAAAAATATAAAGATATTAGGAAGAGAATGTATAAAAGTAGAGTACTACAAAATTTATTGAAAGATTGTAAAAAATATTAAAAAA
The DNA here is from genome assembly GCA_963921515.1 of Calotriton arnoldi. Lineage (NCBI taxonomy): Eukaryota > Metazoa > Chordata > Amphibia > Caudata > Salamandridae > Calotriton > Calotriton arnoldi. The sequence goes on along the minus strand of CAWUFW010008681.1, from coordinate 675,470 downwards.
AGATCAGCAGCTTACAAGAAAAAACAACAGATTGAAAGTGTAGTAGAAAAAGCTTTTGAATTGAAAAGAAAATTATTTATATTGGTATAGAAGAGAATTAAAACATTGAATACAACAATGCACTTTATGAAGGAGAAAAGCAAAAGAAAAAGACTGGTTAATAGAAGTAACTTTTTTGAAAATATTTTGGGTGAATGGAAGCACACTTCTAGTACTGAGCCATTTTTTAATGAAGAGAGCTATTTTCAACAAAATATATTAGTTCATGCAGTTGATACCAGTGGTCGTTGTTACGAGATTAAGGATGGCTGTCCAATTGAAAAAGAAAAGATGGTTCCTAGAAATGTGGAAGAAGTAATAGTAAATGAGTGGGATTGTAGTAGTATTTGTTGTATTCGACAGGAATCTATTGACATATTATGAGTTTGTTTACGAGAATATGCGAAAAAAAGTCTTAAACAGAAGATTAAGATGTTACAAGGACTAGATCCATGTAAAGTAAGAAAATATACTAACTTGCAGGGTCATTCTCTGGCTTGTCTTTCTAGAAAAGTGTGTCAAAGTACTTTTCTTCATTTAAGAATGTTAGCAGTACATCATTCAGAAATGCGGACGTTAGTAAGAAGATTGTACTACGTAAAAAGAGAGAGGAGTTGGCCTAACGGCTACGGCGTCCGACCTCGAATCTGGGGAACTGGGTTCGAGTCTCGGCAATGACGCTGAACATCCTGTGATTCTGGGCAAATCACTTAATCTCCCCGTGCCTAACAAAAATGAATGTGTGTCCTAATGTAACGTAACTGGTGCTATGTAAAGCGCTCTGATACCCGATTCGGGTCAAGTTCGCGCTATATAAAACTCTGCAAAAAAAACAAAAAAAGTCCTGTATTATCTTTAACTGAAATAAACACAGCTCTTTTGCATGGTTCAGTACCGGATGTAAAAGAAGTTTCTGATGATATACAGTTTCGTTTCTTTGGTTCACAAGAGGAGTGTAGAGAAAGTGAGAGTTTGATAAGTGTAGGTGTTGAAGAAGAGGTGGAAGATATAACTATTGAGAAGTTTGCAGAAGAAATTACAAAGTTTAAGGTACTTTCATGTGAAAAACCAAACTATGTTTGTATTTGTGTTTGACGTACTCACTATAGAAGTCAAACTAGGAATGTTGATCTATATTTAAAAAGTGAAAAGGAAAACAATGATAAGTGGGAGCAATTTGGTGCTTATTTGTTGGTGGAAGGTCGTTTTGAGTTGGGTACTGATCAACGGATTTGTAAATATTGTTACAACAAATTAGAAGAGAACAAAATGCCAGCTAGAGCTGTACATAACAACTTAGAGTTGGTAGCTTTTCCTCCGGAACTGGTAGATTTAAATACATATGAGTCCATTCTTATTCAATCTGTGCACCCGTTTCAGGCTATAGTTTGTATGTAGCCTAAAACAGGTAAGCAGCCTCCAACAGATTTATAAAGAGGTCTAAAAGGAAAAGTTGTGTATTTACCTTTAGATTTTAAGGAAAATATTGAAACTATTGGTATAGAGAGAGAGGAAAGTGAACCTGTAGTTATTCTAGTTAATGGTGTACCAACAAAGAGTCGGAAAATATGGCAAGAGATGTCACCAAACTTCAAAAGGCTACATTATATCTTTTACAAAACAATATTTATTATAAACCTGTAAATGTGGACGAACAAGAAATATGTTTAGAAGATGAAACAGAAATTTCAACTGGCCAAATAGAAAAAGTGGACAACTCCAGGAGTGAAGAAATTTATGAACATTACAGTATACATCCTCTACAGTCAAAGGAAGTGATAGGAAATACTATTGAATTATTTCAAGTGAAGAAAGCGAAGGGAACTCCCATGAGTGTATGGGAAAAAAGTTTAGAAGCTTGTTGTTTTCCACAGCTCTTCCCCACTGGAAAAGGTGGACGATATGATGAACGACCAGTACATATTCCAGCTTCAGAATATCGTACGACAAAATTGTACTCAGAAGATCCAAAATTTCGACAGTGTATTCCATATTTATTTCATCTTCTGTTTGAAAGTGACTTGTCTGGACTTTCATATGCAGTGAACCACATATTTAAAACAGGAGTTCATCTTACACATGTTTCTGCAAAGGAATTCTGGGACAAAGTTCAACAAAGACGATCATTTAGAATCTCAGTTAATTAATTTGATGGCGTGTCAACGTGGTACCAATGAGTATTGGTATCGTCATCACTGAGAACTTAAATGTATGTAAAGAAACTTAGGTACCCCTACGTGGTTTGTTTCGCTTAGCTGTGCTGAATACGCATGGGACGATTTACTTGAATTTCTACGACAAGCAAATTCAAATGTAAACAAGCATTGAAAATGCAATAGGTCTCGCCTTTAATTAAGTTAAAGCCATTTGCTTTGCTAATGGTATTGCATAGCAAAGCAAATGGCTTTAAGTTAATAAAAGGCGAGACCTATTGCATTTTTAATGCTTGTTTTTCCTTGCTTGCACCAAGGCACTGTTTGCAGTTTGGCTCGGGAACCCCTCTCTCTAGTATCAGAGACCCCATATTTGGAAAAGACATGTTTTTGCTGTTTCCTATATTTTCTTCAGGATGAGAGTGAGTTTCGCCTCCTTGCAGTTTCTAGGAAACCTTTCCTTTCCTACGCACAACACGCGAGTTTCCCAAATGAAGGCATGGCAGTGTAGAATACAGGGCCTGGGTCCCCACTTCTCCCTGACCAGGCTGTTGGCAGATTCGGATCTATCAGGGACTGTGGTCTGAACTATGTAGGAGGGCCAGTCTTTAATTCCGGCCTTTGGTCACTCGTCCTGAACTTGGCTAGCATATGTCCAAGAACTGTATTTAATGGGACATCTAATGAGTGATGTCACAATAGCTTTAACAAGCCAAAAGTGGCAATAGGATCCGGTTTACAAGGGACAACTTATGGTTCAATCAATCAATCAATCAATTGCCGGTGCTCTTGAGATAAAGTTAAAGTTAAAGTAAAAGCCGATAGGCGCAAAAGTGGAAGAAGGTAACATTATCCGGATGCTTACATCTCTCAAAAATACAGTAAGCGATTTTATTCCTCATGGCAGGTTGGTGGTTACTTTTTTCCTCTTTTCACGGTAGTAGAATTTCACAATGGGATACTCAGTTCACTTCAGCTAGGACTTTTAAATCTTTAACAGCAGCTGGGGTGACGGTGGACGTTAAAAGTTTGCTGGAGGAAAGCGGTGCGTTCTACAGCTCAGGAATTTGAATCTATGCTGGACCAACTCGCCCTCTCATCCTCCAAGGTCGATATACTGCGTGTACTACTAATACTTAGCAGTTATAGTGCAATATATTGGTTTATTACCGGCACCTTTTCCCCAATAGAGCACGATCGACTCCACATTTCTCCACGAGGATATACGTATTTACAGTCTGACCTTTGCATTTTATAACACCTGCACCCTTCGAATGAAAGGCGGGTCGACGTTACACTCAGACAGACCCAGTAACTGCATTAAGGTGTAAAACAATCCGGCAACACCTCGACCACTGTTATTGCAACTTGAGATAACCTGGACCATAAAATGTATGTAAGGTAAAGTGTAACAACGTTTTCACTTACTATTCCACAAGAGCCCAACGTGTTTTTCAGCATATACCACTGAGAGAAATTGGTATTTAAATAATTGTTAAAACATCTTCTGGACACGCCCACAAAACATTCATTAGAAGATTCGAGTCTTTACTGTAAATGAACTAAACTTAAACGGGAGGCGCAGGCAAAAAAAATTTTAAACGGCCATGACGCGGTTTCGTGATGCATTTAAAAGTATAAACCAGGGACGAAATATCAGGAAAACAGTTATTAGCCTTTGTGCATTATGTGGCATTTCATTGGAATTCTATCTTTCCTGCAGCGCAAACATGATGTATGGGAGGTATTAGGAGTCAGATATTGGCATTTTACAAGAGACTCCTGTTACAGCTCCTGAGGGCGCGCGGAGACAGCAGAAAGCCAGCAACGGTGACCTCCTGAGGGCCTGCATACATTACATCTAAACAAGTCAAAGGTCACTCAGCCTGTAGGACACTGGGAAAAAAAGCTGCAGATGATTTGGGAGATAGCTAGCTAGATAAACACAGAAAGAGGAAGCGACGGGTGCTGGGAGGGGTCACGCAGGACACAATGATTTACCACCCTTCACCACTCTGCAATGGGGCAATTATGCCCCTCTCGCTAATTTCATCTTCAAAGCAGGCTTCTAGCATTCAGCCATCTTCTGGAGTGATTTCCGTCCCATGTGTCCTTTCAGGGAAGGACCCCCATTATCTACGCTTCCCAGAGGCAGGCTGCTTCGCACGGTGTAGGAAGGGGGAGATTTCCTGCCATCTTCCTGCATAAAATAGGCTTTAATTACAACCTTAGGAAACATGAAAGAACTGCTGAACGGGCTGCCGGAGCCCCAGACTCAGCTCCCAGCAGACACGACCTCGCGGGAAATCAAAGCAGGGCTGTTGCGTCCCCCTCCCACTAACTCCCCAAGACACGCGCAAAGCGTAAGAGCTGATAGGCAATAAGGAGCATTGTCTGTGAGTAAAGCTCCCTTGATCTCGCTGGAGCCTTCTAGAGTTGGGGCGTTGTGTAGAAAGGGTGTTGATATAGCGCTTCCATTCCTCGTGCTAGGCCCGAAGCACTTAAGCGTGTCTACCTCTCTACTTCAAACATCCGAGAACCCGCCACTAAAACCTAAAGTCAAATTCGCCATGCCACTTCACATACAGGAATTAGTTTTTTTCTTTCCTGTTCACATGATTGCAATGATTTTAGGTAATTGTGCAATAACATTTCTTAATCTAATCAGATTTGGAGAGAAGTTGTTTAACTCGATTATTTCGCCACAGGTTCTATGATCAATGAATGCGCAGATTAAGGTGTGCATTTTTGAAAGGCTGTGCTCTTAGCTTTAGAAGGCGCTGTCACGTGGCCATGTGGTGGCGAGGTTGTGACTCGTTCCTTTCGAACGCATCACGATGACTTGGATGCGTGTGGACGGACGGTGAAGCACTGCCAGTAAACAAGGACATGTTTTGTAACCTTTCGGCTTCAGTTGTCTAGTATTTCAGACGTGGCTGCACCTGTCCTTTCTGCCTAGGCAGCTGAGAATGTAAAGAGATTTAAACTTCCGCTCAGTGCTCTGAAGCGACATCCTTGCGGTGTAGGCGCTATATAGTAGGCCACAAATAAACAAAGTTTACCACCCATGCGTTTAAACACGAGTGGGTTTGTTACTGGCAATTTAGACGACGTTGCGAAATGTTCACTTTCAATCTCCAGGGCTGCAACAAGAAACAGTAACGTTGAGAAACTAATAGAATGTTTAGATGCTCACTTAAGTAATGTATTTATAAATAAAAATCAGGTTTGTGAAATAAAGTTGGACTGGGTGTTTCGGTGACATGCTGTCAGAAACTGATCTTCTGTTGTCATGCTCAGAGCACAGGTGGCGGGGGGATTTCATACATTGCAGATCCTGGGGTCTGCCCAGCCGCTGGGATGCTGCTCCAGAGCAAGGCATTCTGGGAAAGCGAGCATTTTGTTATCAAAGGTCAGTCATCATGTCACATGCCTAAATGTCTTCAGAGGCGGCGCTCGAAGCAAGGGAGATGCCCTTAGTTAGCTATGGAAAGTAACCCTGCTGCTGCGTGCAGGGAGTGTCTTCTAAGCTGAGCACTTTGAGAAAACTCAGTGTTACCCAAAGCTAATGGACAGCGAGTCCAGGGCAGAATCGTATAACCTGCCTCAATGTCTACGGATTTGGGCGATGTGCAAGTTGTGGTGCAGGACAGTGTATCTGGGCAGTATTCACGTCACTTGATTGTCTTCAGAGTTGTGCGCTCTAAGAGTTGAGTTGGAGGGCAGTGGTTTTGGGCAGTAATGATGTCATGCGTCTGAATGGCTTGAGTGTGACTCTCCAAGAGTTGAAGTGCAGGGAGGGCAGTGCTTCTGTGCAGTAATCTGTCATATATCCAATTGTCTTTAAAATTAGACACTGAGGGCCCAATTCACAAAGGTAAAGTTAGACGAAAGTCTAACTTTACAACTTCAGAATTCACAAAGAGCATTTACTACTGGTAAATGACCTTTGTGAATACTGAAAGTCGTAAAGTTCGACTTTGGTATTCACAAAGGGCATTCACGAGTACTAAATGCACTTTGTGAATAACGAGATCAAAAGTTAGACTTTCGTCCTAACTTTACCTTTGTAAATCAGGCCCTGAGAGTTGAGGTGCAGGGCAGTAGAAATGGGCAGTAATCATGTCACGCATCGAGACTACCTTAAACGTGACGCTCTGAGGATTGAGGTTCTAGGCAATGGTTTTGGGGTGTAATCTGTCACACATCCCAGAGTTGGGAGTTCTGAGAGTTGCGGTGCAGGGCAGTAGCTGTCAGCATTAACCACGTCACTCGCATGCCTGCTGGACTCCCAGATCCGCATGGCACTGGCACTGTCCACCGCCGCTCGCGCCAATACTAACATCTATTAGACGCTCGGGCTCTGCACTCTTACCTGCTGGATTGCTTGCCGCTGGTCCCAGGACAGGCTGCAAGGAGAGGTGGATGGCGCCCCTTCCTCGTGGTCCTGTGAGATGCTGGGAACGGGGGGCAGTATCCATGGCTTACTCCCATTGGTCATCAGAGTATAGAAGAGACAGGCAGCCACCCCTAGAGCCACGAAGAAAGGCCACCAGCAGAAGCGTCGACGACACCCCCAAACCTGCTGCCAGAACATGTCCTCCCCACAGACCTTTCCACATCGATAGAAACCAGCCTGTCCTGCTCACTGCCCTCAAAGCGGTACTCTGCCCGTTTCTGCCATTCTCAGTCAGACCCGTAGAGGCTGCCTGTGGAGTCTTTGGTCCCAAAATCCATCATTCCTTGAACAAACAACATCCATTGATGGTTGACGTGTGCAGGACATGTGCAGAAACAAGTCTCGTCCCCCTGTGCTGACCTGTCCCCGTCAGAACTTTCTCGAACGCGGAGGCAGCACCCCGGCCTTCAGCAGCGCAGCATCCTGACTTGATTTAGTTACAGCACGAGAACGCAGCAACCTAAATAAAGGAAATCAAAATACCAGTCTGGAGCTTGTCCAGACTTACTGGCAACCCCTCCCTACTTTTAAAAGCATTGAGTTGTCAGCTGGTTTAAGGGACATTTCCTTTGCAAGGTTTGAAATGTTGTCTTGTGAGCTAAATTCTCTCCTCCGAGTTACAGGGCCTTCCAAGGCAGAGGCTGAGGCGGCTGGAATCTGCTTTTCATTTGCCTGGTCCAGATGCAACAAGCTTCTCCCGCCATCATGGAACGTTCAGGGAATCTAAGCCGGCAGGCGCGAGGGGAGGCGCGCGCTGGATCGCAGCGTTTAATGCGGGCTGTCAGAAAAGATTAACCCCTTCCGTGCACGCGGAATTTCCGCGCTGTGCGGGCGTTTCTATTAGTGGGCGGGGATTCAGACGGCCAGGGGCCGTCCTGCGCACACGCCCACCGTGACGCGTGACGGCTCCCGGCCGTCACGAGCATGGAAGAGGTTAAAATAACCCATGGCAGTAACATAACAAGCATTTGCAATGTAATCGGTCCGATTGCATTGAAAATGCTAGTTCAAGCTGAGCGCGGCGCCGCTTCACGGACACCGCGCTCGTTTTTAATATATTTCTTAACTTTAACACTGAGCGCGGTGTCCTTGAAGCGGGCGCTGCGCTCAGTGCTAAAGTCAAGAAATATAAATAATCCGAGCGCGGTGTCCGTGAAGCGGCGCCGCGCTCAGCTTCAAAGTTAACCAGCTGGAATGACAAAAAAAGTCCTCACCCTGTAATTAAAGAGGATAGTAACACGCCGCCAGTAAACGATCCAATCCCGGTGGGCGGGGCCAAAAGGAGACAAGGCGGCAACAAGGAGGGACTAAAGCCTCCTTTCAATGGTGAGCCTGCGTTTTGCTTGCAGGATGACGCCAGCGAATGAGGAAGATGGGCGGGCCTTCAACTCCGCCTCCGAGAGCTTTGGAATCTGTATTGATTCCAAGAAGCTCTCGTATGATGAGAGCAGCGCATGCGCGCTGCTTTCGCCAGCCGAGACCTAAAAACATTGAATTGAAGACAGCTGGAGAACTGTGTTCCTTGGATCCTGTAAATGTGTGCAGATATTTTAATCATAGGTTTCAAGCTATGATGTCTTTTATCTGCAATAAAAATAATCCACCTCTTGGAGAAGTTATTGATCTCTTTTGGAGTAAGGAGTACCAAGCCAGAGGTGCTCCTCATATACACATGCTATTATGGATCAAGAATGCACCTAAATTTGGAACCGATTCTGATGAAACTATTTTGTCTTTCATTGAAGACTATGTTACCTGTGCCATTCCAAAAAAAGGAGGAGAAAACAGCTTAAGACAACAAGTTTAACGGTTTCAAAGTCATCGATGTGGAAAATATTGTGGACAAAAATACACGTCAAAGGGAAAATTTTATACAAAATGGCGTTTTGATTCCCACGTCCAGTAATTTCAAAAGGAAGAGTCAATAGTTTCATGTCAGCAGTAGGGCATACTATAACTCGAAAATCTCTGAAGAATAATTACAACATAAAAAGAACTGAAGATTCAAAGTATATTAATGACTACAATCCAGTGATTTTGACAATGTGGAATGCAAACATGGATATCCAGTATGTTGCAGATAATTCGATTTCTGTTGCTCGCCATGTTACGTCATATATAACCAAATCTGAAAAGACGGAGTTGAAAGAAATGTGGGAAGAAATTTCACAAGAGAAGACTCTTAGTAACAAATTGGACAGCTTTAGTTTGAAGATGCTTTCCCATCGAGAGATTGGATTCTACGAATGTTCGGATCGGTTGACTTCTGCAAGTTTATATTCAAAGTCAAGAGGAATCATTTGGGTAAGTCTAGGTCTTGCTACAACACGGAAATCGAGTATTGAAATCTGTACAAGAAATTGAATACTTAGCATTGAATGAACCAGAAAGTACAGATATTGTTAAAACTAATATGTTGGATACGTACTATCCCAAAAGGAGTCCACATCTGGAAAACATATGTCTCTATTAAGTACTGCAACATTACAGTTTTAAGAGAAATGTTACAGAAAATATAAATGAAGAAAAATATGTAGTAATTGGATGTGATGGATGTTTGGTAAAACATGCCAAAGGAAATCTTATTAACCACAGGAAACTCAGTTGTGAAACTCCAGATAAAGGGAATTTTTCTATTTAGCACTTCTGCAACTCTTAAAGCCTTGGCGTAGTGAAATGGAATTACTTGGAGATTTTGACTGCTATGAAGATTATTTTAATGCATGTAAAGATAGCATTCAATGCACAATTTTCCCAACTTATCTACAAATGTTAAATGAAGAGATTGAACAAGAAACTACTATTGCAGCTGAAATAGCTAGAGACAGTTCTCAAGATAGTCAAAGTTCTGCTCCACTAAGTCAAGATCCACTAGGACAACCAATTATTGAAAATGAAGCAGCAATAGCCATGAATGAAGTAGAAACGACAATGCAACAAGCACAACAGGATATTATTGAGTTGGGAAACTTGGAAGAAAAACTAAATATTGAACAAAAAGAAATATATCAGCAAGTGACACAACAGATAGAGCATGGTTTACTGCATGAAAAATAAGAATGCCAATGGACATCATTTAAACCTATTCGAATGTACATCAGTGGGCAAGCTGGAACAGGAAAAGGTTTCTTAATTAAAGTTTTGACCAGTTATCTACACAAAACGACTGAATCACATTTATCTTGTGTTATAACAGCTCCAACTGGATTAGCAGCACACAACATTAAAGGGATTACGTTACATCGATTACTCATGCTACCAGTTGAACATGAAAATAAGTTGGAATATCACAAGCTATCTGGAGAAGCTTGTTATGAAGTTTCAAGCGTACTCAAGAAAATGAAACTTCTAATCATTGATGAGGTGAGCATGGTCTCGAACTTAATGCTTGCCTTTGTACATTTAAGAATGCAACAGATTTTAAAAACAGATTATGATGTTCTATTTGGAGGAAAACATGTAATTGTATTCGGTGATCTACTACAACTTACTCCTGTAAAAGGACAACCTGTTTTTAAAACACTTCTCCCTGAAGACACTAAGAAATCTTTGGGAAGTATTGGAAATGTCAACATTTGTTCTCATTTTGAATATATAGAACTTATTAAGAATATGCGACAAGCAAGTGATGAACATTATGGAAACATTCTTCAAGATATCAGAATTGGTGTTTTAACAAAACATGGAAAAGAAGCTTTACAAAGTCGGCTTTTAACGAACTTGTTTGCAAATGAAAACATAGCACCTGAAATAATATACAAAAAATTGGAGAAAAAGAAGTCTATAGTTTGCCTAATGCCTGCACTGCAAGAGTGTTCTACATTCAATCAAGAATTTTGAAATTGGAAAAACAACCAATACTGAAAATGGAAGCTATTGATAAAATGGAACACGAAGGAGTTACTATTCTTCTCTCAGAGAAATTACAGTCAAAATTGGATTCTTTGGAAAAGTCGGTGTCTAAGACTGCAGGTTTAGAAAAGACTTTATATGTATGTGTAAACTGTCGGGTAATTTTACGGCGTAATTTGAATGTAGAAGAAGGTTTAGTAAATGGAGCAATGGGAAAAGTTGTTGATTTTGTAAATTTTCAGAACAGAGATGGAATTGAATTTTTGAAGATAAAATTTGATCAGATTGAAGAGGTAAAACAGATTGGACGTTGTACTGTTTGTTTTTTGCTTGTAAAAGACTTGTATGTTCATAGAAAACAGTTTCCTCTTTCTTTAGCATATGCAGTAACCATTCATAAATCTCAAGGTTTAAGTGTAGACAGTGCTTTGGTAAATATTGGAAGTACAGTGTTTAAAGAAGGCATGGCATATGTTGCATTGTCTCGAGTAAGAACATTATCTGGTTTCTATTTGATTGATTTTGATGAGAAAAAGATTAGTGCTGATGTAAATTGTGTAAGAGAGTACAATCGGTTAAGAAGAATTTATGCTCCTAACTTAAGTGAATATCCTGTATATGAGAAACGTGCAGTGTGTCCAAAACGGAAATATGACAAACATTCCAGTGAGATTAAAAAAAGAAAACAATTCAAGAGAATGATGAAACTGCAAAGAAAATGAAAATGGACACTGTTGATGATATTGTAGGATACCAGTTAGAAAATAGTTCAGGTATCAACTGCTATGCTAATGTAATTGTGAATGTTGTGTTTTATCTAGAGGATCTTCATCATGAAATAAAGGAAAATCGAGAAAAAATATTCTTTTCTTTACTACATTATATTTTTCAAAAGTTGGTAACTGATAGAACTAACATCCATACAGCTTCTGGCATTCGGCATCTTTTGGGTATATGTACTAGATCAATGAAATTTACATTGAATGTACAACAAGATGCACAAGAATTTCTTATGTTTATGCTTGCAGTATTGGAAGATAAAGGAATAGAAATTGAAAATTTGTTTGGACTAAGTTACAGATGGGATCATAAATGTGAAGAGTGTTCATTTTCTTCTACCACTGAAATAGACACTGAACGATTCATATACTTGACAATACCAGATTGCATATCAGTGTCTTTTAACAAATTAGTAAAAACAGCTAATCAAGATATGAAATGTTCTTATTGTAAATCAGAAATTTTGTCAACATTATATATAGAAAGATTTGGACAATATGTCATTTTAATGCTAAAACGTTGTGGAGCATATGGAACAAAATTGGAAACCAAAATTAAAAATGTTGTGGCAAGTCAAGTATCAATTTCAGGAAGAACTTTTAAAGCAGTGTCTATTATTTTCCATGATGGACCTACTACAACATCTGGAAACTATACTGTGTATTTAAAGTGCAATAAAAGATGGACACATTGCTATGATGCCTATTTGGAATTCAAATGTAGGTTGCCTTACGAATTACCAAATTCATATCTGATATTTTTGATGCCAAAGTTTTGAAAACATCATTCGGCCTATTGGGAAGATGTAAACATGAATTAACGAGTTTATTTTGGATATTTTCAATGCAAATCAATTTGGAAACATTATTCGGACAATTGGGAAGATGTGAACAATTACTGTTTGGATTATTGTTTGTGCTAATTCATATTACATTTGGAAAATTGTGTTTGAAAGAGGTAGTTTATATATTTGATCTTTATATTATACGCAATGTAAATGAGAGTGTATATTTTACAAAATGTACTTGAGAGAAATAAAAGACTTAATGTAGTTGAAGAATGTAATTTAGAAACTGTAGATAAGTAAACAGATAGTTACACTTGTTGTAAATTTTCAACGCAGATTTGTTTTTTTTACAATCTCATTGTTTGTTTTTCCCCCCGCTGTTGTATGATGAACTACATTGAAATCACTGTATATGGTGAAATTCAGTAGAATCTGACAACAGCAAAAAAGGGAAACTGAAAATGTTATGTAATTCTAAAATGATGTTGTGTTCTTAAAACTATAATATTATATTCAATAACAGTTTTTCTTCTTCTTTTTTACAGAAGGTAATGGTAAAGTTTGAAAAGATTTTAAATTCAGTTTACAACAAAACTACGGTAAAATAGTTCCACTGAGTTTTGTATCTTCATTAGTAAAAAAGGTAAGATGAAATAATATAATAAGCATGATAATGTGAACTAATGTTTACAGCCGCTTTTACTGCACTCATTCATTTTTTCAAACACTACCCATGCACTCATCTATACAGTTAGGCACTATTCCCACACTCCTCCAATCACCCAGGCACTATCAATGCACTTCTCCAATCACCTAGCCAGTACCCATACACTTATAATATCACCCAGACACTACCTATGTACTCCTCCAATCACCCATACACGACCCGTACACACATGCAATCAGCTAGACATTACCCGTACACTCTTGCAATCACCCAGGTATTACCTATACACTTCTGCAATCCCCCAAACATTACCCCTGCACTCATGCAATCACCCAGGCACTACCCTTTCACTCTTTCAATCACCCAGGCAGTATCTATGCACTCCTCTAATCACTCAGCCACTACCCCTGTACTCTTTCAATCAGCCAGCCAGAACCTTTGCACTTATAAAATCAGCCAGGCACTCCCTACGCACTCCTCCAATCACTCAGGCACTACCCCTACACTCATGCAATCAGCAAGACATTACCCCTACACTCATGCAATTATCCAGGCATTACCTATGCATTTCTCTAATCCCCCAGAGATTAGCCTTGTGCTCATGCAATCACTCAGATATTACCCCTGCACTCATGCAATCACCCAGACATTACTCATGCACTCCTCGAAACACTCACACATTATTCCTGCACTCATGCCATCACCCAGGCATTACCCAAGCACTCCTTCAATCATCCAGGCACTACCCATACACTTATATAATCACCCAGGCACTACCCTTGCACTCCTCCAATAACCCAGGCACTACCCCTGTACTCATACAATTACCCAGGCAATACCCATACACTTATAAAATCACCCAGGCACTACCTCTACCCTCATGCAATCAGCTAGACATTACCCCTACACTCATGCAATTACCCAGGCATTACCTATGCACTCCTCTAATCCCCCAGACATTACCCCTGCACTCATGGAATCACCAATGCATTAGCTATGCACTGCTCCTATCACCCAGGCACTACCTTTGCACTCCTCCAATCACCCAGGCACTACTTATGCACTCCTGCAATCACTTAGGAACTACCACTACACTCATGCAACCACCCAGACATTACTCTTGCACTTCTTCAATTACCCATACATTACCCCTGCACTCATGCAATCACCTAGTCGTTACACATGCACTCCTTCAATCACTCAGGCAGTACACATGCACTTATAAAATCACCCAGGCACTCCTTATGCACTCCTCCAATCACCTAGGCACTACCACTACACTCATGCAACCACCCAGACATTATCCCTGTACTCATGCAATCACCCAAACATTACTCTTACACTCATGCAATCACCTAAATATTACCCATGCACTCCTTCAATCACTCAGGCATTTACCATACACTTATAAAATCACCAATGCACTACCTATGCACTCCTCTAATCACCCAGTCTCTACTTCTGCACTCATGCAATCACCCAGGTATTACCTATGGATTCCTCCAATCACCCAGGCACTACCCCTACACTCATGCAATCAGCTAGACATTACCCCTACACTCATGCAATCACCAAAGCATTAGCTATGCACTGCTCCAATCACCCATGCACTACCCTTGCACTCCTTCAATCACCCAGGCAGTATCTATGGACTCCTTCAATCACTCAGTCAGTACCCATGCACTTATAAAATCACCCAGGCACTATCTATGCACTTATGCAATCACCCAGGCACTACCACTGCACTCATGCAATCACCCAGGCTCTACCTGTGTACTCATGCAATATCCCAAGCACTACCCTTACACTCATGCAATCACCCAGGCACTAGCTATGCACTCATAGAATAACCCAGGCACTACTCTTGCACTGTTGCAATCACCCAGGCACCATCCATGCACACCACCAATCATCCAGCCAGTACCCATGCACTTATAAAATCACACAGGCACTACTTATGCACTCTTCCAATCACCCAGGCACTACCACTACAGTCATGCAACCACCCAGACATTACTCCTGCACTCATGCAATCAGCCAGACATTACTCATGCACTCCTCCAATTACCCATACATTACCCCTGCACTCATGCAATCACTTTGGCATTACCCATGCACTCCTCCAATGACCCACACATTACCCCTGCACTCATGCAATCACCTAGGTATTACCCATGCAGTCCTTCAATCACTCAGGCAGTACCCATGCACTTATAAAATCACCCAGGCAGTACCTATGCATTCCTCTAATCACCCAGGCACTACCCCTGCACTTATTTAATCAACCAGGCACTACCCCAGCACTTATATAATCAAGCAGGCACTACCCTTGCACTGCTCCAATCACACAGGCACTACCCTTATACTCATGCAATCACTCAGGCACTACCTAAGCAGTTATGCAATAACCCAGGCAGTACCCTTGCACTCCTCCAATCACCCAAGCACTATCCATGCAGTCCTCCAATCACCCAGGCAGTACATATGCACTCATAAAATCACCCAGGCACTGCCTATGCACTCATTCAATCACCCTGGCACTACTGATGCACACCTCCATGCACCTAGGCATTACCCATATACTCCTTCAATCACTCAGGCAGTACCCATGCACTTATAAAATCACCCACGCACTATGTGTGCACTCCTCTAATCACCCAGGCACTACCCGTGCACCCATGCAATCACCCAGGCATTACCTATGCATTCCTCTAATCACCCAGTCAGTACCCATACACTTATAAAATCATCCAGGCACTACCTATGCACTCATGCAATCACCCAGGCAGTACCCCTACACTCATGTAATCACCCAGGCACTACCTATGTACTCATGCAATAACCCAAGCACTACTCTTGCACTAATCCAATCACCCAAGCACTATCTATGCACTCGATTCTAGGCTCTCCTTTGAAGGGCATGTCAACCAGGTCACCTCGGCCTTCTTCTACACATTAAAAATTTTAAGAAGGATTCTGCCTTTCATCCCAGCGAAATTGAAGAAGTTAGTGGTCTCAGCCCTGGTATTATCTAGAGCAGACTACTGCAACAGGCTTTTCATGAATCTGCGTAAACACTGCCTTAATAAGTTGCAGTTGGTGCAAAATGCCGCTGCGCGGCTTTTGCTAAACCTTACAAAATATAATTCAGTCTCCTCGGCACTCAAAAAACTGCACTGGTTGCCGGTGATCAGAAGAATTGAATTCAAGGCGCTTTGCATTGCGTTCAAGGCCACCCACAATGCAGGGCCAATGTTCTTGAAAAAGAACTTGCAGCCATATGTGCCCGCTCGTCAGCTCCGCTCAGCACACTCTTATAACCTGGTAGTACCTAGGTTCAAAAAGACTGCTTGGGGGGGGGAGGAGTTTCCTGGTCGGTACAGCCCGACTTTGGAATTCAATGCCAATACATATCAAGAAAGAAAATCAACTGCCAGCTTTTAGGAGGGCTCTGAAGACGTGGCTGTTTAACCTCTGAACTGTGTCCTAGCTGCTCCTCTCTCGACTTATGCTGAGTTAGCGCCATGATACCCAAGGGTGAATGTTTTGCGCTCTTACAAATTTCCTTTTCATTTCATTTCCTCCAATCACCTAGTCTTTACCCTTGCACTCATCCTATCACCCATGCATTTGCTATGCACTCCTCCAATCACCCAGACACTATCCTTGCACTTCTGCAATCTCCCAGGTAGTATCCATGCAGTCCTCCAATCTTTCAGGCAGTACCCATGCACTTATAAAATCATCCAGGCACTACCTATGCACTCATGCAATCACACAGGCACTACTGATGCACTCCTCGATGCACTTAGGCATTACCCATGCACTCCTCCAATCACCATGCACTATCCATGCACTCCTTCAATAACCCAGGCACTATCCATATATTCCTTCAATCAACCAGGCACTACTCTTGCACGCCTCCAATCACCCAAACACTATCCATGCACTCCTCCAATCACCCAGGCACTACCTTTGCACTCCTCCAATCACTCAGGCACTACCCCTGCACTCATGCAATCACCCAGCCAGTACCCATGCACTCTTACAATCACCCAGGCATTACCCATGTACTCATGCAATCACTCAGGTAGTACACATGCACTTCTGCAATCACCCAGGCACTACACATGCACTCATGCAATCACACATGCACTACCCATACACTTCTCCATATATTACACTTGCCACAGGTCATACAACACTTACAGATTTGTCTATTTTTAACCAAATAGGCGGTTCTAAAAAGAACCATTTTTATCTTTTATAATTTTTTTGTGTTTTTTCAACTCTTTTTTGTATTTTTTTGTGTTTTTTTTTTTTAAAAAAATGAAAAAATTAACAGAATCAACGGTGAAAACTTTGTAAACATTATGCAATTAGAAAGTCATTGCAACAAAAAAAAAAAAGCAATGGTGGTTTTTAATAGCAACCACGATGGCATCCACTGATTGTTCACCGTAACATAATACTTTTTTGCATTTCACACAATGCTGCTCCACTCCAGCAAATTCAGGAATTATATTTGGTCTTGTTGTAGCTGAAGAAACAGATAATGTACTTGGTCCTGCACCGTCGTCCTGAGTTGCCTGTTTTTGTAGGTCTCGTCGCTGTTGTTCCCTCGCGAGACGTGGTGGATGCATGGTTGGTAGATGCTTTAGCATCGAAGAGGTGCTGCATGAATATTTTTTGTCTGATCCTCATGACAGGACCTTCTCACAAATTGTGCACGTAACCTTACGTGCATTTACTTTCTTCTCCCCAACTGGAATTGAGAAGAACGCCCATACTATGCTTTCGTATCTTACTTTCACGGTTCTACCAACTCTTCTTCATCTTCAGGTGGAAGCTGTTGTGCTGGATTTGAAGCAGCCATTATTTTTTGATAAAAAAAACACCCAAAAATCCACAGACGAATAGAAAAACACAAGAGCTGTGTCTCTATAGATGCAGTTGAAAGAATGAAAAAATTGGGTGGGGTCCTGCAAGTTCTAGAATCAAAAGCTTCTTAACCAATGAAATATGTTCTTTTGAAGTCACATGGGATTCGCGCACCGGGCGCTCAAGCAGCGCTCACCCGACGCGCAACCGACGCACACCTGACGCGATTTCCGAAAACTATATTTAACAATAATATATCTTTATTAGCAGTTACAAATATATGATATTTACAATTATGTAAAATAATCTCTTGGTATAATATACATATTAAAGTTATATACATATACTTTTAAAACAAAAAAATTTGTGGTGGATTCGCGCACCTGGCGCGACCCCCGGAAATACGTATGTGACGTTGCGTGGAGCCGAGAACCGCGCACCCTTCACATAATGAACGTGCATCGTACACGACTTAACCAATATGGCAGCAAAATTCTTGGATTCGCGCACCACTGTGACTGGTACACGATCGGTACGCGAATCCACTTTAAAAAAAATAAATTTAAATGCATAATTTAGAAAAGAGAAAACATAACATTATTTTTTATAAAAGTTTAAAAATTTTGAAAAAGCATTTTTTGGACATTACAATTAGAAATTAGCATTTAAAAAACATTTGAAATTCACTGAAAAAAAACATAGGTTTCAGGGACGTTATAGTTAGAAATTAGCATTTAAAAAACCTTTGAAATTCACTGAAAAAACCATAGGTTTCAGGGACGTTATAGGTAGAAATTAGCATTTAAAAAACCTTTGAAATTCACTGAAAAAACCATAGGTTTCAGGGACGTTATAGTTAGAAATTCGCATTTAAAAAACCTTTGAAATTCACTGAAAAAACCAAAGGTTTCAGGGACGCTATAGTTAGTTGGACATTTCACTCGTACAAAACCAGAGAAATTCAGACGTTATAGTTAGTTGAGCTAACTATAACTCGCGCCCCGCAATGCACTGCTGATGACATCACATATTACATCACTCATGACATGGTCAGTGACATCACTGATGACATCACTGACGAATGTTATATATATAACCCTTCCGACCACGAGCTTGATTCTGATTGGCTGCCAACACTTCAAACCAGGAAGTGTTGGCAGCCATCTTGTGACTCGATTGAACCGAGTCACAAGAAAAAAGGTGAAAAAAACCAAAAGGGGACAGGGTAGAAACACCCTGACCCCCAGGGCCGAAAAAAGCATTTTTAAAACAAATCTGAGGGATTCGCGAATCCTGCTGAAAAAAAAATGAAGCGCGGACTCCCGTGCTTCCTTTAATGAGCCCCCGGGTGGGCCAGGTTCCGGGGGCAATGCGCATAGAATATGGGGGGCCATGCAGACCCCCGTAGCCCTGGGGACCGCCACCTCCCCAGTGCTTTATTAATAATCTGCGGGGGCATGCGGCCCCCCCGCAGCTCCGGGGACCGCCACCCCCCGGGGGCTTCATTTTTAAATAAAAAATTGTGTGGGGGGCTCCTGCCCCCACCACGCAGCCCAGGGAACCGCCACGCCCCCGGGCGATAATTATTAAAAGCGGGGGCACGCGCCTCCCCCGCAGCCCCGGGGACCGCCACCTCCCCGGAGCTTGTTTTAAAATTGTAGTGTGGGGGTGCTCGCGCCCCCACACTGCCCAGGGGACCACCACCTCCCTGGGCACTAATTATTTAAATGCGGGGGTCCGTTGTGGACCCCCGGCCCCAGGGACCACCACTTCCCCAGGGCTTTAAATAAGATGGAGGGGGGGCCGCGCGGCCCCCCTCCTGAAGCGCTAGATGGCCCTGGGGACCGCCACCCCCCAGGGCCGGCTCCAGCAATGTCCCGGGGTGCCCACCCCCGGGACATTGCAGTTTGCAATGACAGGGCGAGAGCACGGCTCCCACCCCGTCATTGCAAAAACTGCTTTGCTTCGTGGAAGCGAGAGGAGGAAACCTGCTCTCGCTTCCACGAAGCAAAGCAGATTGCTTTTGGACAAGGGGAGCTACATGTCAGCAGCTCCCCTTGTCCAAAAGCCATGCCGGCTTCCGCAGGAGGCGGGGAGCCAGCAGGGACCGCAGGGGGCACTGGGGCTCCCCCCGCGGTCCACAACGTGAGGGCCAGCTCCACTCAGCCCCCTCCCTTTAAAATTCTTTTTTTTTTTTAAACGGAAGGCTGGCACCGGGGGATGGGGTCCCCGGGGCCAGAAGTGGCCCAGGGAAGGGGGGGCCACGCGGCCCCCCTCCTGTATAAATAATTTTTAAAAATGTCAAAACGAGGCCATGCCCCGGGGATGGGGTCCTCGGGGCTGAAATCGGCCTCGGGAGGGGGGCCGCATGGCCCCCTTCCAGTTTAAAAAAAAGTAAAAATGGGTCAGGCCCTGGGGGATGGCATCCCCAGGGCCCACAAATTATTAAGCGAAGGGGGGCCACACAGCCCCCCTTCTAACAAAAAAAAGAAAAAAAAGAAAAGCCGGCATCTCGCCAGAGGCCCCACCCCCTCCCTGCACCACTCTGCAAACGCACCTCCTGGCACGTTCTAAGTTGGGGGATTGAGTCCCCTTGAATCCTGAGCGTCCTTGGGGGCCAACTAGCCCACCAGGTACCTCCAGTAAGCCCCACACAGTGGGATTGCTGAGAGGTGGTCCCAGGACACGCCCCTTTTTACAACACTTTGCAAACGCACCTCTTGGCGCATTGCTGGTGGGGCAAAGAGGTCCTCTTGTGTTCTGAGGACATCAGGACTAAAG
This sequence comes from Calotriton arnoldi, assembly GCA_963921515.1. NCBI lineage: Eukaryota > Metazoa > Chordata > Amphibia > Caudata > Salamandridae > Calotriton > Calotriton arnoldi. The sequence goes on along the minus strand of CAWUFW010008681.1, from coordinate 655,071 downwards.
TGGACTTCATCCCCCAGGTAGCTGTGCACCAGGAGGCGCGTTTGTAGAGTGGTGTAAAAAGGGGGTGTGGCCTCGGACACAGGAGAGCAGGATCAGAGACACGGGACCTGGCGGCAAGGCAAAACGCCGCCAAGACCTGGAACACCCTCCCCACCAACCTCCGACAGACCCAAGACCTACTGGCCTTCAGAAGACTCCTCAAGACCTGGCTCTTCGATCAGTAGCAGCACCACCCCCCTCTTCCCCCAGCGCCTTGAGACCCTCGCGGGTATGTAGTGCGCTTTATAAGTGACATGATTGATTGATTGATTGATTTGCAGAGTGGTGGAGAAAGGGGGCATGGCCTGTGTCCACCTGTCAGCAATCCCACTATCTGGGACATACTGGAGGTATCAGGTAGGCTAGTTGGCCCCTAAGGACCCCCAGCAGCGAAGGGGACTTTAATTCCCATCCAAGTGCGCGCGCGGAAGTGTGTTTGCAGAGTGGTGGGGAAAGAGGGCGTGGCCTGCTATGAGAACTTAGCAATCCTGCTGTGTGGGACTTACTGGAGGTAACAGGAGGGGTAGCTGGCCCCCAAGGTTGACCTTGGGGGCCAACTACCCCTCCTGTTACCTCCAGTAAGTCCCACACAGTGGGATTGCTAAGAGGTCTTCGGAGGCCATGCTCACCTTTCTCCACCACTCTGCAAACCCACTTTACTCCTGAGGGACTTTGGCAGCCAAGTAGCCCTCCTGGTACCTCCTGTAAGTCCTACGCAGCAGAATTCCTGAGTGCTGGTCGGAGACCCAGGCCCCTTTCTGCACCACTCTGCAAATGCGACTACTACGTTATAGTTAGAAATTGGCATTTAAAAATACCTTCGACATTCACTGAAAAAACCATAGGTTTCAGGGACGTTATGGTTAGAAATTAGCATTTAAAAAACCTTGGAAATTCACTGAAAAAACCACAGGTTTTAGGGACGTTATAGTTAGAAATTAGCATTTAAAAAACCTTTGATATTCACTGAAAAAAACGCAGGTTTCAGGGACGTTATAGTTAGTTGGACATTTCACTAGTACAAAACCAGAGAAATTCGGCCGTCATAGTTAGTTGAGCTAACTATAACTCGCGCACCCGCAATGCACTGCTGATGACGTCACATATTACATCACTCATGACATGGTCAGTGACATCACTGATTTACATCACTCATGACATGGTCAGTGACATCACTGATGACATCACTGATGACATCTCAAATGATATCACTGATGACATCACTGATGACATCATCCACTTAACTGATGCACCTCCTCACACCCTAATATACCCTTCCATACACCCACTCTAAAATACAGACTACCATTCTCGAAACCATAGACACACCAATACCAGTTAGTACATACCCACTCACTGATTCAAAGGTCTACACACACATCTACTCACTCACCCATACAGTCACTCATACATGCAGTCACTCATGAATACAGCCTCTGATATATGCACTCATACACCCATACAGACACTCACACAACACCACTCACCCATAGAATTTCTCACACACCGTCAGTCACCCAAAGACTCAATCAAACTGCCATTTACTCAACTATACAGTTATAGACACACCACCTCACTTATTCATACAGATACTAATACATTCTTACTCTCTTATACAATCACTGACACAAGCACACACTCATCCATACAGCCACTCTCACAATCACTCACTCTCACATATAGTCACTTATATACTCCAACACTCACATATACTGCCTTTTACATATGTAGTTACTCTCAAATATACCACTGAGACATCCATTCACTCACCAACACAGCCATGCGCACCCTCACTCATCCATACTGCCCCTCGCAGATGCACTCATGAGCCCATACACCCAGTTAATCACCCACTCACACATCATGCAGGGAGTCACACCCCCGCACCCACAAACACAGACACTCAGGCACCCATACAGGTACTCAGACAACCAATCATTAACCCATATAGACACTCATGTAGCTACACACCAACCCATGCAACCACTTACACACCAACTGACAGACTGATACAGACATTCACACAGATTAGTCATTCATCCATGCATTCACTAAGACATGTTTAATCACTCACTTACACAGTCAGTCACGCACCCAGTAAATCATCCATTCAGACACTCATAAACCAACTCATTCTTCAATACACCTTGGCGTATATATATATATATATATATATATATATATATATATATACCATTCTTAAACTTTAAAAAAACTTTCAGTCTATGGATGATGTCATCAGTGATGTCATTTGAGATGTCATCAGCGATGTGATGTCATCAGTGATTTCTAACTATATATATATACATTGCAAACGAAAATCACTCCAACTCCGCACAGTGATAAACAGGCCACACCAATCAAACGGTGAGTAGAAACTAATTTAATTCATAATAGGAGATTCTGGCAGACAGCATGCATTACGCGTTTCGACCCCCACTGGGTCTTAATCATATGCACAATCGAGGGTCAGTTTCTCTGTGCTTTTGAAGTTTGAAAACGTAAACAACAAATTCGGACTTGTGTGCAGACTTGATATAAATAAAGTTCATCATTTCTGGAAAGAAAAAATTATTGCTCTTATTCATGTAGGATCAAAGTTAACTTTCCAATCACAGTACTCTGATGTTATCCACCGCTAATGCGTTCAGTATTTGCACTACAGACTCAAATATTAAGACCCATAACGCGCAATGCATGCTGTCTGCCAGAATCTCCTGTTATGACTTAAATTAGTTTCTACTCACCGTTTGATTGCTGTGGCCTGTTTATCACTCTGCGGAGTTGGAGTGATTTTTGTTTGCAATATTTTGGTGGTGACGTCGCTGAGCGGGCCCCGGCCCGTGAGGCTGGGCGTCCCTTCCGTTGCAGTTCGTTTGGATTTATATGTTAAAGGGGGATGCCCGCCGGCTGCATACAAGTGTGGAAAGAAGGATTTGGAATACGGTGCCACTGCGTAAAGTAAGGCTTTGGCACGAAACCTGCGGGAGGCCTGTGGGCCGAGAATGTTTCAAATACTTACAATGCAACCAGGGTTTGCGGGGGCGAAGACCTCTGCACTTCAAACAAGGAGGAAACCAAAACAGGGGATCGCGGTGACAACCAAAGAAATCAACATCAAACAGTGAAGCGTCTCTGGAAGTGACGAGAAAATATTGCTGCCCAGCACTACATGGAACTGATTCCTTTTGAGGCATACATGGGTGAGCAAGTTTTTCCGTTTTATTTTTCAAAGACATTGTCCATACCTCCGTGAACCATAGGATGCAGTAACACCCCTGCAAAGCATTGTGGACTATGAAGTTCCGATTCGAAGTGCGATACTGGGATCAAAACACAGACTCAAATATTGCAAATACTGAACGCATTAGCGGTGGATAACATCAGAGTACTGTGATTGGAAAGTTAACTTTGATCCTACATGATTAAGAGCAATCATTTTTTCTTTCCAGAAATGATGAACTTTATTTATATCAAGTCTGCACGAAAGTCCTATCTTGTTGTTTACGATTTCAAACTTTAAAAGCACAGAGAAACTGACCCTCGATTGTGTATATGATTAAGACCCAGTGGGGGTCGAAACGCGTAATGCATGCTGTCTGCCAGAATCTCCTGTTATGAATTAAAATAGTTTCTACTCACCGTTTGATTGGTGTGGCCTGTTTATCACTCTGCTGAGTTGCAGTGATTTTCGTTTGATATATATATATATATATATATATATATACATATATATATATATATATATATATATATATATATATATATATATATCTATATATATTCAGCTCCTTTACACACGGTAAATAATGACCAGCACTCTCGCTAGGTTAAATCCCGTTACGGATTTTATTGCGAAAAATTACTTCAAAACAAACTCGTTTCGGCGTTAGCCTTTGTCAATGCCTATATATATATATATTCACTGTAAAAAACACAGGTTTCAGGGACGTTATAGTTAGAAATTAGCATTTAAAAAACCTTTGATGTTCACTGAAAGAACCACAGATTTCAGGGACGTTATAGTTAGTTGGACATTTCACTCGTACAAAACCAGAGAAATTCGGACGTTATAGTTAGTTGAGCTAACTATAACTCGCGCCCCCGCAATGCACTGCTGATGACGTCACATATTACATCACTCATGACATGGTCAGTGGCATCACTGATGACATCACATCACTGATGACATCTCAAATGACATCACCGATGACATCATCCAGTGATTTCGTTTGCAATATTTTGGCGGTGACGTCGCTGAGCGGGCCCCGGCCCGAGAGGCTGGGCATCTCTTCCGTCGCAGTTTGTTTGGATATATATATATATATGTTATTTTTTATTTTTTGTACACGAGGACAGTGCCCCCATATCCTGTAACTTTGACTGCAACATTTCTCTTCATGTTGTAGCCAGCCAGTCAGAGCTCGAGCTCCCGCTGGAATTGAGGTAACTTCTTGTTCCTACCGGAGCAGGGCAATGGACAGGAAAAGCCCCCTCGGCCAAACAAATCACTCTATTATTTGAAGATGCATGTTCACTGGACTCTTCCGATGGTTCAGCAGGCACGCAGCTTCAAATAATAGGAACTCAGTCATCCAGATATCTATACATTTTGACTCTTAATTTCTCAAAAACTACTGTACAGATTTACACCTAATCACAGAAAGCACGCTTTATGGGAAAAGATCTAGCTTTCTTCCAAATTTTGTGTAATTCTGTTCGACCATTTTGGCATAGAGGTGCCTAAAATCCCTTATGTAAATTGCATGGGGAAATTGCATTTTGGGAGGACCCCCACCCCCTTTTTTCTCAGCTGCCCCCCCCCCCGACAGATCACTCTGAACCTTTCAAGGAAGAAGCTGAGGAGGATGAACCATTGGGGAAAGCTTTGTGAAGATTTCTTAAACGGCACCAAAGTTATTAGCAAACCATTAGCAAAACAAAAAATACATTTCCTATGGTAATTACATCCTACCTATAACTCCACAGTGGCAAGTATGTTTTTATTACAAGACCCTGACAAGTAAGCCTGTCAGATCGAATTACAAAGAAATTCTAGGAATTATTACAGTGCAAATCTTCTACCCCTAGGGCTTGTCAGAGTGGGTATTCAACATCACAATCCTTGCCAACAAAGGTAATTTGTGAGATTATATGTAAAAAAATATGCCTGCAGGTTTAACACTGTACAAAAACAATCCATCCTTAAAGGCTTGTTGACTTCACCATATGTTTTTTGTAATACATTAATGAGTCCTAATGCCTTTTTGCTACTTTTATAAAAACAGATGAGAACTATGGCATCTGGGATAACTTTTCCCAATGAACCGATCGAGCCAATTGTCTTTATCATTGACTTGTCGATGTACCCATTTCAGACCCAAGGTATTAAGAATGAGGTTTCCCAGAGAAGGCAACCACCAGGTACACAGGAATAAAAGTATTAAAATGTACAAAATTACACTTGTCAAAAACACATAAAATTCCTCATAAAAGGACCTAATAAGGATTATCACATTGCAAGTATTCCCATAGTTTGTTCGAGTAGGTTGCCAAATCTAACACCGAAACCTCTTGCCTACCATGGTAATCTGAGATTTCATTTAAAAAATACCTGCCTACAGGCTGTGACCACAGTGCAGTAATAATCCAACCTTAATAGCCTATTGGCTCTAACACATGCTTTTCACAATAAGTCAGTCCCACTGTCTTTCTCACAATTGTTTATAATAAACAGATCAAACCTATGAAATCTGGCATACCTTTTTCCAATGATCCAATAATGCCAATAGCCTTTGCCATTGACTTGACACCTTTACCAACACAGGTCTTCAGAAGCATGCATATGCAAGCAACCATGAGGCATACAGTTATAAAATTACAAAATGTACAAACTTACAAGTAGCCAAACAATATACAGCCTTTCTCAAAATAGCCTAACAAGGATTACCACAAAGAAAATCTTTTCCCCAAAGGTTTTGTCACAGGGGATGACATGCAAACACTTGCCTAATGAGGTAATCTGTGATGTTACATGTAACCAAATACCTGTCTACAGGCTTTGACCACAGTGTCATAACGTTACACCATTAAAAGCATATTTGCTTTAACAAATGCTTTTCACAATAAATAAGCCAAGTCTAGTAACTTTGTTATAATATTTTAAAATAAAGAGATCAGACCTATGGCTTCTGACAAAACTTATTCAACTCAGGCCATCTGCAGCTAGCATAAGATTTCCAACAAAGCAACTATCAGGTTTGTAAGCATCATTACAGTTGGCAAAGCAAAATATTGGTCATAATATGTAGGTTCCAGGGTGAAGCAAACAGGTAAATCAAATATGGTGCGGCTAACCCTTCAAACATTGGGGCAGAGCTATCTTTAGAGTCAATACAAGAAAAAAAGAGAGATAAATTGTGCATTTTAAACCTTTTGGTCAAACTCGATATGATTACAACAAACATGCTTTAGTGAATTTTGACAAGGTGTATAGGCACCTTGACAGATATTTAAAAAGTGAATGAGTATTTTTTCAACTAAAAAGCAGCTTCTACAGATTTCAGTGCAAAGCACTTTGGAACCAGTTTTTGCACAGTTAGTTCAAGATGTCTAACTTTTTTGGCAATCCTCTGAAAATTCCTTCTATGAAATGACAATGAGCCTATGACATATTTTTAATTCGATCTTCAGCGATATGCCTATGTCTGACTGCTGATCCAAGGTACGCTTTGCAGTCTGCTGATCGGGTCATTGCAACATATGCTTGTTTGAGGCTACACACATGTTCTTGTCTCAGAATACTGAGCTAACTGAGTTAATGCACCTGATTTCAGGATGCCAAGACAGCCAAGTCTAGAGAATGATTCCTAATGTATCTTCCATTCCCCCTGAGATTGAATATGTGAGTGCCAACCAGTTGGCAATATTCCCACCTGTTAATTAATCTGTCATGGATTTGTGCTATTCTAAACCAAAGTAAAATAATTGCTGCTAGCACCCCACATTGAGCAGTTCTCATCTGAGATGACTATATCCATGCAGGTAGCCCCCAGGAAGGAAGTTGCCTTTAATTAACTTATAAATTTGCCACAAATGGTGTTCTAGAATGCAAATTATGTAAGTATTCCTCTGAGCCCCAGGACACAAAATGTGTGACTGATGGGGAATGTCCTGCAAAGAAGTCATGTTTTCAATACTGTTGTGAAGCCACCAGCACATAAAGTGTCAATTCCACTAAAATATTAATTTTGTTTTTAAATCCTGCAGGGCCAATGTGCAATATAGAATGAAACATTTGCCACCATTTTCTCCAAGCTTTCTTTGAGCAGAACGGCCACATTCTTCATAATGACTTCCTAAATGTAATTACTAATGATAGCAATTAGCCTGGTCTAGGTATAGAAAGGGACATCCTTGAACAGGCACAAGAGAGACACCAGGCAGCAACATGGCTACTAGTCTGTCAATGTAACATTGAAACAATTTGTGCACAAAGTAGACTAATCATGGTGCAGTGCTTTTGAATTTCTAAACTATTATACCCCATATATGCTTCTTATGACAGACCCAGTCTTAGCTTGAGCAGAATAAGGTTTCATCAGCATTTTGGTGCCAAACTTCACTAGTTGAAAAAGGTTAGACACCACCATACGATTCCTACACAAGTGGAGTGTGGATGAACTGCCTTTGCATAGACACCAACCCAGAAACAAAAACACACAAGGCATATGTGAAAGCAAATTCTACATCTGCCTTACCATGCACTTTGAGAAATTGATGATAGAGGCGTTTGCTTTAGGTAGCAGAGGTATGCCTCTTGTTAAACCTAAATTATATGCTCAAGCTTCACATAGCTCAACTATTGCTCAGTCTAGCCATGGGCCATGCATCTGACACCTGAGATATCCGTCAGCTGACAGTGCTTCATTACCAAAGGACAATAATTTCTGCTCAATTTCTTCTAAAATTGGCCCTGCATGTAGTGCCTCAGGGCACACACTAAATATACTGAAATCCTGTATATTCAACATATCAGTTATGTTGATTTGTTACTTACAATGTGCAACAAATGCCTAAGGCTTCTTGGTCTAGAACTGACTAACAACATCAGAAAAAATATAAAGATAATCAAAAAAACAGATGAATTTTAAGAGCCTCCTAAACATAGAATGACCCTCTAGTTTGTGCAGGCCAAGACAGTGCATTCCATATAGACAAGCAACAAAAAAGAAGGACCTTGCCCTTCAACCCCTCTCATCCCCACTGAGCCTTTCTAAATCGGGGGACTGATAGCAGGAGATAAGCGCCAAATTGAAGGGATTGCTTAGACTTGGAAGCCAACACATAGGCAGCATGTGGCTTGTTTCATTATAGGCTTTGTGGGCAAAGCAGAGCTCCTTATAAAGGATCCTTCTAAAAACTGCCAATCAGTGCAACTTATGTCAAGCCTCAGAGAACCTATCAAATTTCCTGAAATTCATGACAAGTCACACTACCAGATTCTGAATGCCTTGAAGCTTGTAAATAAGCTGATTCAAGACCGCCAACATAGCAAGTATTGGCATAGGTTAATGACGTGGGGGGCAACATGAGGCAAGTAGAAATGTCATCATTGTATTCTTATTTGACCTCATTCAATACAACCACAGGAGCAGTCTCAGTGTATACGTTAGACCTTAAACTCATCCAACTAGCATCTAGTGATTGGTGCTTTTCAAGATGTTTCAAAAGCTAGTGAGCCAGAACTTCTCACTAATTTTAGTGACTGCTAGCAAATGATAGTTAAGTATCAATGGGGTAACCCGCAAATCCACTGGACTCGGGTGCAAACTGGAACAAAAAGGATTGTCTCAGTGGACGATAATCAAACACAAAATAAGGGGGGTGATTCTGGGTTTGAAAGTGGTCAACCAAAGGTGCACCCAGTGTGCCGCACCTTATCCTACTGCAATGCTGCAGTATCCGTGCTTTAACTTTCTGCGTAGTTTGACCTACGTAGATTTGATCGCAAGGGCATAAGATGGCATAAATAACATTGCTCGAGTTGCAATTGGTATGAGTCTTAAGTTGAAAGGAGTAATTGTTGTGACTGAATTGTTTGGTTTCTATCGTCATATCACACGCTTTACAATTGGCACACTTGTAGTGACCCAATATCATTGGTAGTCCCCACATGGATTGGATAGTGGGTTGGGATGCGGGCTCCAGTTGTGATTTCACCACATGGTCCCGGATATTTTTGCCCTTCTTAAAAGAATGCATGGGAGTTGTTGGTAGTTGGAGGTCATCTGCAATCATGGGCCATCCGAAGAAATGGCCTCTCATTCAGGGTTCTCTCCATTTCTTGCAGCCACTGGTTACTCATCAACCCTGGCTCATGTTTACCTGGAATACACGCCAGCTAGTCAAATGAGTAAGTTTTTTATTCAAGCATTGTCCTTATACTCCTCCCTGGTACCTGTCCATGACACTGATGGCAGTGCTCCTTTCTGTTTCTGTTTTTTAGGAGCCTGCGAGGCCCTTTCTTTTCTACTTCAGCCTGAATCCTTCTTGCTGGTTAGGTAAATAACCACCTTAGAGTATTCTTTCATTAATACAGTATCCTTGTTTACGCCACCATATTGATTTAACCCTGTCCCTTATAGGTGCTTCCGCGTCTATGTGCCCTAGTCCTGATGAAGTCCGCAAGGAATAAAGCTCCCTGCCACATATAGGGGTCGAAACGTTGACTATTTCTTTCTTTCAAACATGGATGACAGAGATTGTTTATCTGCATCCTTCTGATGTTTTGCTTTTTCATATATGTACAAGCCAGTTGATGGCTGGATAGGTTGTAAATATTGAATTTGATGCTCACATGTACACTACCTTTCCTTTCCTCACATCACGCACTTTTCACAACCCTCCCTCCCTCTTTTAGGTTGCACCAATTTTAAAACTTTAAGATTTACATGTATTGTACTATGTATATGTATTGATTGTTCTAATTGGTGATGAGATTAAATCACAACCATTTGATGGTATAAACCGAAGGTGGTGTTGTCAAAAGTTTTTAGCAACATAGACCATTTGTGTATATCTTTGCATTTTGTGTTTGATTATCGTCCACTGAGACAATCCTTTTTGTACCAGCAAATGATAGTTGGCGCTGCCTTTGGCCCAATTTCACTTCTTCAAAAGTAGTTTGATCACCCTTTTGTTCCATCCACTAATGACTGTGTTAGCGGAAATCAGATGTTAAGAGTGAAGGTAAAAGCAGGTGTGACAACCACAGATAAATATTCTATAGTCCTGACTTGACATACATCATCTTAGTATTAGAGACTATGAATTAACAGGAGGTAGAAAAATGGGGAAACTAGGTGGGCTTGGTCACCCCAAACACAGACTAATATATTGTAAGCTATATATCTTTTTGGATATCATCATGATAGAAGCAAAAAGACACATTTGGAGACTAAGGCAATGGTTCCCAGATATGTAGAATTTGGGTGATAAGTAGTGTGTATTTTAATTACAGCTACCTCGGTGTAAAGTTTTAATGGGTAACATAATTAACTTCTCATGAGTTCTCCACCGCAGAATGAAGCCTAACATGTTGGATCGGTGTTTACTACACCGATTACTGCATGTTTTGCATTTTCTTCTTAGTATTTTATCCTGATAGATTTCCTCAGTCTTTTTCTGGTGAAATCTTTCGGGAGAAAATGGCAGAATGTAGTAACTGATGCACAAACTCAGAATTCTGATCCATGTGCAAACATCCATTTGCACATGGATCAGAATTTAAAACATAACCTTGAATCAGGAACTAAGTAAGGTCTGTACCATTGTAGAAGGAAGTTAAAATTATAGGTTATGTCAACAGAGGTTTGGTAACTCTATATTGCTATTAGTATGGCATCACACAGCTGTTGGGTTCAAATATGCTGTATTGTAGTTGTATTTATACAATGCTTCATACTCTTACTGAGGCACCAAAGCACATTTGAGGAGGGAAAGCACACTACTTCATGGAACTGCCATAGAAGAAACAGTGTATGTTTGTTGTGTAGCTTACATGCAAAGTTTTTCTATATCATGCGTCAGGACCAGAATTATGCACTTAATATGATTTGTTGCTATACGCTGGCATGAATTTAAAGAGAAAATGAAAGAGAGGTATGTTTCTTAAACATTCTATACTTACTGATGGACAGAAGGATGTGAGTACAGTCTGGCCTATGTTTGAAGTATTTTGGTGTGTGAATATGTCTGAATCTGTGTCATAAACAAGAGTGTAGCTTGGTTACACATGGCTGTAGGACAGAAGTGTGAGAATAGATGTGGCCACACACAGCAATACCTGCTATCTTTGGAATGGTCTGTGTATATTCAGTTCAAACCACATTGAACAGGGCTAAGAAAGTGCACAGATATGATGCGAGCTACCCTTGGGGGTCAATCTCTGGGATACAGGCAGTTCCGAGGCCCAGGAATACATGCAATCAACTCCAAAACAGCCTCTGTAGAAAGAAAAAGTTATATGAACTTCACAGTATAGTGAGAAATACATCGCTCACAATGTGCTGCACTTAAGGCAACAATTACCTAGGATCAGGAAAGTGGGCAGGCCTTGGAGGGCGGGAGCATTAATTAGAATTATTGATAAACCCTGATGACAGAATATATAATTTTTTAGGTCGAGCCTCGAGTAGCGCGCAAGCGCTGCTCTGAGAGACTTTAAGTTAGGGGCTTTTGAAAGCTGACCAGACGCTCGTGCGTCATGGCCTTTTCCCTGCGGTTACCCGCACGGCAGACATCTGTTTCCAATTATCGTGCCCAGACGCGGGCGCGATAATTGGAAACACATGCCGGCCGTGCGGGTAATCGCAGGGAAAAGGCCATGACACACGAGCGTCTGGTCAGCTCAGCAGGCTGCCGCGCACGCTCGCCCCCGCTCCTCTCGTGTTAGCTCAGCAGGCTGCCGCGCACGCTCGCCCCCGCTCCTCTCTTCCTTGTTCCTCTCGTGTTTCCACATCTGACTGTTACATCCAAACTGCTGAAAGCTTTAGCTGGTGAACTGAGCACTAGAAACTACTGCTTGTGCTGAGCGTACGCGAAAAACGACTCCGGAAATGTCCTGTCGGCTTGTTGCAGGGGTCTCTGGTTAGTTGTGTGCACGCGCTGTGATAGCGGCTCCTGATCGGGTGATCCTGTGCAGGGAGCTGGTGTCGCGAGACACATACGAGCACAGTGTGAGTTGGAAGGTATGTAAATGTACTCATGTATTTTGGAGTGAAAGACTTTTTGCTGTGATCCGGAAGTCCGAAAAAAGGAAAAACAAGGGTGAAAGAGTGTAATGTGGATTTGAACAATTGACGCCGATCTCTGCTTATTTAATCTGTTCATTGTGTTTCTTGTTGCCCCCTTACTGGATCCGACCCCCGATATCACAGGTGTTTCTGTTCCTGCGCTGGACTGAGAGGACATAGCGTCAAGAGATGTACTTAGGTCACTGCAATCCCTGCGGTGCTGGGGGCCTGCAACCTCCCAGGGGGCCACAACCCATTCAGGCCAAGGTCAATTAATGTCTGTGTGATAGGAGACTCAGGGGCCCCTCTCGCTACATTTTTTTGGGCACGGCGTAGCAAACCCGAATTCGTGCCAACGTGTCTGATAAATCATATTTTTAATAGGCCCAAACCTTCTTTGATTCCAGGAAATGCATTGCAGGCAGGTCACATCTAGCGCCTATAGTGCAAATAGCCTGTAACTTCCGGGGTCTTGACTGGACCTGTCCTGTGTACAGGCCCGATCCGTCTTTTTCCCGGTGGTGCTTGAAATTCAGTACAGAACATTTGTAGTTATTCAGCTCAAATCGAAAGGTGTAAATTCTGAATGCTTATCAGATCTCTCAGTCAGGCTCATTGACCCACAGGTTGCTAACAGGCCTTTTGTGCAAGCACAATAGCCACGCGTTTACCTTACTGAGACTGGGGTCTTGGGGGCACCTGACCGGGATTTCCCAGGCGGCGTGGTTTCCCTGCCCTTCCCGCCACTGCCCCTTTTGTCTGCGGGATGAGCTGTGAATATCCGCCCCCTCAGAGGTGACGCAGTGGTACGGGTGTTGAATGAGGGCATTGCTCTGCAGCAGGGCGGGTCCCATCGCCTCCCATGCCAGCACCTGCAGTCTGTGGCTGAAAGGCTTTGCGGTTTTAGTTTTGCATATCTCTGCCACTCTGTCACTTCACTCTTTAAAGAAAATCCCCCTGCGACCCTCTTTGTTCCCCACTTAACACCCCTAGTGTCTCTTTGGTGGAAAAAGACTGCAGTCTTTTATTAACTTCACTTCACGTGAACATCGTTCCATTATCATCACACAGCAACAGGATGGACATGTAATATATGTTGTCATCCTATAACCAGTGTAGGGGAGGCCTCCTTGTGGGTTCGAGCTTCATCAGCCATGGAAGTGCATTAAAAACAAGCATTGGCATAGCCAATAGGTCTCGCCTTTGGGACCTTATAAGTGTTTAGACATGCAACAGTTGATGTTGTTGCACCAAGGATATTGTACTGCATAACTAAATACTTATAAGGTTCCAAAGGCGAGACCTATTGGCTATGCCAATGCTTGTCCTTTCAGCTTTTGATTAAATAGTGCCTAATGTTATGAGAGGGTTTAAACCATTAAGAAAATAAAAGCAATGTTTCTGCCAGATTTGCACTTACGACCTCTCATGGGTTAGGAAAGTGCTCTAAAATTGAAAATACAATATAGTATCACTGTTTCCCTCTACTACATCCTGATGGAATGTTGTACTATATATATTTTGTTCACACTAAAGCATGGTGATGTACCACTGCTGTGTATTTGTTAGATGTGGTGGGATGTGATAATTGGGTCTTTCATTCATATTGATCTATCCCCAGGCACTTTAAGTGGCACACCATGGCCTAGATTACAACTTGCACAGTACTAGCAGGGTGTAAACTTCACACCAGTAATAGTTAGTACTTGCGGTATTGACCCCCCCACCCCCGTATTGTGGAATACGAGTTAAACCCCACGGAACAGGTAATTACTGTGCAGACTTGGGTTCACCATTCGGTATTCCGCATTGTATTCCTTTTTCTGTGGGGTTTACCATACACATTTACCACCTTTTCTGAGCAGGTGGTTAAAGTATGCAGAAGGCTGAGGTAAAAGTGTGCAGGGACTGTTGTGAGGCAGAGGGAGGGGTGAGGAGACTTAAGAAAGGACTGGAGAATGTTGGTTGGCAGAGGGGAGCATGTAATGCTCTTCCCCATAGTGGCTTGCCTGAGGTTTGCGCAGGGATAGTGGAAGGGGTCCGAGCTACAATGTAGCCTTTTCTCACAGGGATATTATATTACCTGCTGGATTTTCTAGCTGGTAAAATCGGGTTTGTTATTCCCACACCAAGTAAATATGAGGGCAGGAACACTGGACCTCTTATAATTATGAGAATTGGAATTCCACACAAAAATTCCGCTCTGTGAAGATCCTAATTGGGGCACAAGCCTTTTATGGGCACCTTGTAAGTGATCTGACTAGGTAGAGAGAGCAGAACATCATAGGCACAAGAACAAATTCAAAACAAACAAGGCCTCCTCTACATTTAAATGGCTTTAGGATGACCACAGAGTTTGAAGTATACAGTATCTATTAGCAATGACATAGCAAATCTTTTTAAATTTTACAATAAGATTTCGGATGCTATTTGTTCAAACACAACTGTCCTAAAATGGATAATGTAGATGTAGGAAATCTGCCTTTTCTGCTCGGGGACCCTGGATTTTTCACCTTTGCTGAACCCTATTTTTGTTTAATAGCTTTAGAAATCTACCCAGCACTTTACCCAAGCTAATTAGTAATAAAGGGTCTGTGCTCCCCCTTTACACATGGCTGAATTGGACTATTCTCAATTGAGATATATATATATATCTTTTTACTAAAGCATCAAACACAAATAGATTCAGCAGACATAGCACTGTTACAGATTGCAACATCATCACATTTCTCCCCCCACCCCTGCATCACAAATGTATATGTTGCAGGGTCACTCATCTGCGGTCAGAATCTTGTGCATTTCAATGCTGATCATGTCTACAAATATTAGCAATATTTTTCTAAGCCAGCACTAGACTCGTTGTCATCCATAATCTAATAGCCCTGCGCCAAATATTCAGAATACACTGTATAGCTGATAGAGCAATGCCTGTGCCCCTGATTGACCTCAAACTGCCAATCAACGCAATCCAATAGTTGTGTATAAGCAGGCACTCCCAAGGATGTGAAAGAAGGTGCCCGTTTGCCTACAGCCCTCTAAACACTGGTCATCTCCCGTCTGCCCCATCCGAACCATGGTGGGTCTAGCTACAGTGGTGAAGCAAACATCCCTTCAGTCCTACACTGAGTAGCCTGACTGCTGCACAGTGGCATGTTAAAATAACCATTTTTGTCAGGTAAAAAAAAAACTTTTAAATAGTAGCAAGTGACCCCATGTGAGTCATGTAGCCCAAATGCAGGTTGCATCATATTTAAAGGTGAGACATGTAGAAAATTATTATTACCATGTCCCTATACTGACAAGGCCCTAAAAGCTTTTTTCTCTGTGGCAGGCCTAGCTGTTCTAGGTAGAAAACCAGAGTACAGATTAAAATGCCAATTCTATATGTAAGGAATGGGACTAGCTAGAAAAATAAATAAAATTGTAATAGTTATTAAAAATCCAATTAAATGGTGAAGTTGGATTTTTAATAAATATTAAGAAAATGTAACTTTTACAAAGTTACCATTTAATTACCTGAACTCTCAACAAACTAATTAGCATAAGTCTCTGCCAGTTCTCAGAGTATGCTCAGCCTTGAATAGGTGTGAAATCGGTGTGAAATGCCTTATAGAAGCAAGCAATAGGCTGACCTGAAGGGGCACAAATGACTCGACCAAATACTCAGAGTGGGTCATCCTTTTTTACACTAAAGTCAAATCATGCTTGGCGGTCTGTTGATCCACATGTAACTCTTAGGGCACGCTTGAAATGGAGAGAACAGGATACCTAGGCTATTCTTATGGATCCCATATTTGGTTGCTGAAGGACCCTGCTTTTGTCCTACTAGACATCTATCTCTGGGTTTGTTGTGAGTACATTGTCTGCCTCAAACTAAACTTTAGTGTTGGAGGTGGGAGGACATTAGGATTACCATATACCACTCCCGATACACAGTCTCAGCTTTCAGAGCCCAGTTTAGTGTGGTAGAAGACTGTTGCCGTCTTGAAAATGGCCTGATACAATAAGACAAACAGGAGCTTCTGCAAAAGTGGCTAGGGTTACCCCTGGGACCTTTTACCTCATTGATTAGGGCATGCCAAGGAGTCATTACCACCCACCAACTAGAGCCAGGCACAAATGCGGCACCTCCAGGCACCCTCTTCAGAACACTTTTGGGACCTGCGGAAGATCAGAAGAGGACTGGCTCTACTGTCTGTGGCCTGGGAGGAGGCCTGAAGGACTGGACCTGCTCCCTCTTGTATCCCGGACAGAAAAATGGACTACGATGGTCAGTGGACTGACTCCCTGTGTGACTACAGGGAGACAAGCTGCCAGGGGCCTTTTCCAGGAAATAAGAAAATAGTCTGGAGCACACCTGGAAAGTAACAATTAGTAAAATATTTGAATGTATGCTCAGCGATTTTGCAACTCTTTGTGCAAATGTTTGCATACTTTACTTCTTTTTTTTAATTTTCTTAGTAGCTTTGGGCAAGATACTTCTTCCTTACACAAGTTGCAGTCTTTTGATAGCAGGGATCTGTATGACGGGGTACTCTTTTATAGTTCCTCTCCTGTGAACCACAGCCTGTACACCTTATTTAGGGATGTGCGGTTAATCATTTCCATTTCTACAGAAGTAAAGTTGACCTTTTCCTGGAAGTACGCAGCTGACCAGAGGCAACTGGACCTAGACTGTTGCCTGTTAGCTTCTGTCTGACACCCTGTGAGTCTGTAAGTGCCTCCCCTGAAGTCCTGGAGGACTTTCGAAGTGTACTCCTCTGGTGGATCGGGACTTAAAAGACTAAGGGCCTGATTCTGATGCGGTTAGGAAAGCATTCCCACCGAGGGCCTGATTCTGATGCGGTTAGGAAGGCCTCCTAATGGCATTTGCTCCTTCCAAATCGGATCGGGAACGTGTCTTCCGACCCAGGGCCCAATTATGATGCGGTTAGGAACATATGCTCCCATTGAAGTCAATGGGAGTCCAACCAAATCGTATCTGGAAGCATCCAGATGCATCGTACTCCGTCGGTCGGACTCTCCTGATCCGAGTGGGTCGGAAACCATTTCCAAACCGATTCGGTCGGGAAGCTTTCCAACCCGCATCAGAATCAGGCCCTATGTCAAAAGGTAAAATCTTTGACTGGGACGAACCTGGTTGGTGTATCTGTCCTGCGCTCCATTGCAAGCACGTAAGTTCTGGCCTATTGCGAACATAGACCATAGACTTTCATTGGTGCTTAGCATTTCTTGCTTAATACTTTAAAAAATCATAACTCCAGTTCCCATGATTGTATTTCTGCATTTTGAATGTATTATTGTTTTGGTATTTAAGCCTGTCTGCTCTGTGCCACAGCTACCAGCATTTTGAGCTCACAAGGGTTGTTATTATATTCCTTGAAGTAGGAGTCGCCCACCCCAAATAATAATCCAATTTCTTAAACCGGACCTTTGGGTAGACCTTGTTGGAAGAGAAGAGGTTACTTATGCTGTGGAGCTGGGGGAGAGGCAGAAAGCAAAAGAAGAAAAAGCCTTCTCGCCAGGATGCCTCCCACCTAAAAAAAATGTATCTGTGTGCAATCAGCAAACCTAAAGAATGCTTAGGAGCCAGCATATGCATTTAATTGATGGAGTGATTTGCGGCTCCAAGGTAACTAAAATGTATTCTTTTTGAAAGGTAATGAAAGGGTGCTATCAGTTGAGTTGAAATAAGGAGGTTTACACTAGGTACACTATGACTGCATATAACTGAAAAACATAGATTTTTAGCACTGTTGTTTTATCTTAAACACATCGGGCCTAATTCACAAAGCTAACTTCCACTTTTGAGAAAGTTTACTACGTTTTGCATATTCATAAAATCCAAGGGTATGTTACTACTAACAATATTAAGTCCAGCACCACACTTGGCCAACTAGTGGGACTGCAACACCCTCCCATAGAACATAATGGAGGTAGGGAATTAAAATAAAGCTCCATAGGAAATAATGTTAAATTAAATTATTATTTGAAATAGTTAAAAATATAAATACCTTTAATTCAATGTAAAAATATATAAAATAAGTACATATTTAATATATAATTATACATTGTTTTAATATTCTATTTTAATTATAAAGATTTATGTAACAATGATTTTGTTAAAAAAATAACTAAATTCTTTTTTTTAAATTCTATATATCACTTTTAATCATTAGTAAGGCACAATCATTATTAAGACATAATAAAAATAATCTTTAGGTGGGAATTTCTTTTATAATTTAAATGTACAAAAATAATTTTAATTTAATTTAACATTTTCCATTAATGAAAAATGTATTTAAAAATGTAGGTAATAGCTCTGTAGCATTTTTTTTTAAATTTTGTAGCCCCTACTATATACAATGATGAATGTACTTGCTGTAAAATCATAATAAAGTTGGTTATAAAAAAATGAAAAATGTTGTTCTACATTAAAATAAATATATAAAATTCAGTGTGGACATCTTCGCATGGTAAAGTAGCACAGAGATGTGATCTTATAATCTGCTAGGAGGCTGGTTTGCAACTGATACACAACTACAGACTCTTCATCTTCATCTACTACACGGCTGTGATTCAAACCAAATAACACTAGTTTTTGGATGTAAAGCAGAAGCTTCAAAAACTCGATCAAAGATATAAATGCTCATCTTTCAAGCAAAGTTGAAAATTATGGTAGATGTGACCAAACGTTGTTTTTTACTGAACCCAGTGAGGCATGGGGATGCAAACAATGGGCCCAGGACAATGGTTACTTGATCCTAAATCTTGAGAGGTGAGAAGACTGAGAAGGAAACTCAACAACAGCCATCCAAGCGCCTCTAGACCTTCTTTAGAACAAATAGCTGCAGCTAAGGAAGACCCGCTGTATGTGGTTATCCGATTAGACATGGTGAGGTCACCTATTAGAAACTTCAATAACACCTCTCGATCTGACCATCAGGGAACAGATGGTGATAAGGCAGGATTTGATGATCCTAAAATGCCAATAGTGACTCTGTTACTTTGGATGAGGTCATATTTTGAGCTAATTCAGGACCTTGCACATCCAAGATATAGTGTACTTTATATGTGTACTTTAATGAACAGTTGATCACATATCTATGCAGACCCATTGAATGTTATTGCTGACACTGATATTGCTCAGTATGTGTTTAGTTGCAGTAGGGTATAGATTGCTGAAGCATTACGCACAATCTGAGAGAGACTCAGGATATAGATATAACAAATGAGCCTGTTTAGTTGCAGTAGGTTATAGATTGCTGAAGCAATGAGCACAATCTGAGAGGGACTCAGGATAGAGATATAACAAATGAGCCTATATACCAGTCATATCTTTAAGGATCGAAGCTTGTGGAGAGCTCAGGCACGTTTTGAGCCATCTTGTTCCCTGTTGACCTCACCTGTATCACTGACTAGGAGGTATAGTGTGTATCTTCTCTTTTGTTCTGATTGATAACAATGGGAATGACTGGCTTGACACTAGACCCTGGGTGGGAACCTATAGGAGATGTTTTTGTTTAATTTTATTTATAATAAGGTGGAATGTGTACATTGATAAGAGTGGAACACTAATTAGAGGCTATGTTTTTTGTGTCCCTGAGGGGTCCATGTAGGTGGGTGGAGAGGAAAGTAAGTTGAAATTCTGTCTGTACTATCTTTTTGATTAACTGCTACAGCATTTTCACCTCTATGCTGAGCCCTTTTTAGGTCTCGCCTACGCAGCGCGCATGCGTTGCTTAGGAGGGGACCTCTTGGAATCGATACGCTTTTTCGGCCAAAAACTTGCACGCTTTGCATTGCTTTCAATGGCAACGCGTGCACGTTTGGCAATTCCTTTGCGGGGGCGAGCTTTGGCGACATCTGTTTGTAATTAACTTGCAAACAGATGGTGCCCCTGCTCGCTCCCGCATGGGAAACGCTGTGCGAGTCTCGCTCGTTTAACTTTGAAACTGAGCGCGGCACCGCTTCACGGACACCGCGCTCGGTTTATTTATATATTTCTTAACTTTAGCACTGAGCGCAGCGCCCGCTTCAAGGACACCGCGCTCAGTGTTGAAGTTAAGAAATATATAAAGAAACCGAGCGCAGTGTCCGTGAAGCGGCGCCGCGCTCAGTTTTAAACTTAAGCATTTGCAATGCAATCGGACCGATTACATTGCAAATGCTTGTTTTTATTCTATGGATAGTACTTCTGACTAAAAGGCGGGATAGTCCGGGGAGGCCGGGCTGTGCCACGCGTATGGCACGCGAGCACGCTGCAGGGGGAGCTCTCCTGCCACTTGACGGGAGAGGCACGGCTGGGCACGCGACTGGGTCCGTGGGAGGAGCATGCAGGTGCGCTGCACGAGTGCAGCCACCATTGGACGGCGACTGAAAGGGGTTGTGTGCCGCGGGCAATGCCACTCTAGGATTGGCTGGTGGCGCGTGCACGGCTTCTGCAGGTGGAAATATTTAAACGGGCCGAGGGTGCGTCCCATTATTTTCTTTTAGCAACGTTTTCTGTCACTATTTTTCTATCATGCCCGGTTGTAGCTAGCAGACTTCTCCATCTCTGCGCTGAGGTCGACCTGGCCCTCCGGGCCCCCCTGCCTGCTCCCGCCGCAATGAGCGCAAGCGGCAGCACGTACGGCTTGTAAACCTGGGTTTCCAGGCGCTACGGCAGCACGTGCCACTTTGCTGCGCGACCGGGTCGCCCCGCAGACTGAGCAAAGTACAAACACTACGAGCCGCGCTGAGCTACATTCGAGGCCTGCAGGAGCTGCTGAGAGCAGCCCAAGGCAGTCCGGAGTCCGGGGTGGAAGAAGGGGAGAGCAGCCCTGACCCAGGAGTAGAAGAGCAAGACAGAGAGGAGTCCGAAGGCAGCTGGTTCTACAACTAATGAGTTGAGCGCGTCCCCTTGGTGAGTGCTATTTGAACTCATTTGAACCTATATTTACGCATGCTTAGATCCTCATTAACCCCCTGTTCACATCCCCTATGCACCTGTTTTTGGAGTCTATTATCGTCAATTAAACTCCCTGTGTTGTGTGCATTCGTTCGTACCTCCCCTCTGAGATAACATTAATGTTTGCTCCCACACCAGCTATACCTATGGCTGCGTTCGTAAAGCCCCCAGTACACGCTCTATTCTGCGTACATGTGCAGATTCCACCTCTAGAGGTTTTTTTTAGAATTATATATAATGTATACATTTACCTCGCTTAGGAGCCTTTTTTGTTCAGGGGCATAGCTATTAATAGTTCACCCACAATGTGGACCCCCATCCGAAAGTACGCCTATTTGTTCTACTGAATTCAATTGGCAGAGGGGGTAATTCCCCTTGCTTAACGTTTATATTAGTGCCCACGGTGCCTTTTGCCAAGTCAGAGCTTGTGTATGACATACTAGCTGTATCACTCCTGGTACACAACAGCTTTTTAAGTAGAAAAGTGGGGAGGGGCAAAACAATGCCTCTTGACAAACGCTTTATTTATCTCCATGTGTCACGGACTAAAGTTTTTAGCGGGGATTTGCATTGCAAATTATTTAACTTGAAATGGCGCCGTCCTCCCTTTGGCTCGGCAGTGTGGAGTGGCAAATGAGCACGAGACACTGGAAAGCTAATTTGCATTGCAAAAAGAAGGCGCTCATGCCTGCAGACTGCCCAGGAAGGCCTTAACCACACAAAAAACAAGCATTGGCATAGCCAATAGGTCTCGCCTTTGGGATCTTATAAATGTTTAGCCATGCAACAGTTGATATTGTTGCACCAAGGATATTGTGCTGCATAACTAAATACTTACTTATAAGGTCCCAAAAGCGAGACCTATTGGCTATGCCAATGCTTGTTTTATATTTGGGGTACTTCCCGTTTACACCTTTATAACTTTTTCCACATAAGGTATCCATGCCAAATTTGCATCCTGTTTTTTCCAACACCCTGTTGATTCTAAAGGTACCCATCATTTGAGGATTTCCAAGGAGGGCCCTAAGAAAATAGGCAAAATATAGCTATATGTTGGGTTTTTGGAGAAAAATTGATGTACAAGAAAGTGTACATTTTTTCCCTAAAAATGTCATCAATGAAAGGCATGTGTGCTAGAATCACTACCTTTCCAGCTTTCAATAACAAGCAGACTTGTATCAAAAATATGTTTGCCACAGTTTTTGCATTTTTCTATGAGGTTGTCGATTCTTCCTATTTTTTGTGCTTTCAACCCACTTGGAGTTGGGGGTGGATACAGGTCAGAAACTTACACGTGATCCTGAAAATCTATACATTTCTAAGAAGTACAAAAAAATCGGAATTTTGGAAGTGGTCATTTGTGTAAATATCTCAAAGTTTTCACAAAGACCAGAATCGTTGAAATAAATCAAATAATTAATGGTTTGTAAGTTTCTCATAAAAAACTAAGTTGCAGCTCTTAATGATTTTTCATTGTGTGCCGACCATGCAGCAATTCATGTGGTGAAATCTATTTATTGACGGAACCCTATATATTTCTGAAATGTGTATAAGCTACTTAATATAAGGACAAGGGTTATATGTACACCTCTGAATTTAGGGTTACCTATACTATCATGTGATTCAGAAGGCCTTTTGCAAAATGCGTTCTTTCTTGCGCATGGGCTAACATTTGGAAGACAATGCAGAGAAATCCAATTGGTAACAACAAGTGTTCTGCTGTCTTTTGCTCCCATACGTCTCTCAATAAAAACGGTGCTCCACATGTGCAGCTGGGCCTAGCGCCTGTTACACAAAACACCCCAAAACATGACCTGGAGGCTTTCACCTAGCAAAATAAATGTTTTTTTAAGAATATGGGTAGCTGTAGAATTTGGTCCCTAGCTCAGCTGCTACCCAGAAAAACCTACCAAATCCACATATTTCTGAAAAATAGACACCCCGAAAGACCAGTGTATTTGGACTTGCGTTGATTCCACAACGTTTTCCTGCTGGAAGGCCTTGCAAAACTAAAGCTTTCACTAAAAATACACTCTCCTCATATTTCTGAGAAAGTTCTAGAATTTATGGGGATCTATAAATGTCCTACCACCCAGTGTTTTCATACATGTCTCAGTAAAAATGGTACCCCATTTGTGTGGGTGCACCCAGCACCGCAACAGATTAGGCCCAAAAACGCAACATGGGCAGATCAAACTTTTCCACTCAAAACCAACCCTTTTTGGCAAAGTGGCTAGCTGTTGATTTTGGAGCCAGGCTCCGCTGCCTCCCAGGAAACCTGCCAAGCCCAAACATTTCTAGAAACTAAACAACCAGGAAGTCCAAGGTTTACTAGGTAATCAACATTTCGTCTTGCTTGGCATGAGATGGGGAAGTTGTGCATAATAGATGGTCAGAAAGACTGTTGGGGCTTTAGGGATGTGTAGCATGCCTGAAACCAGGGTGGCTCACCCACATACAATTTTTTTGTATCAAAACTAAAAAATGTATCCGTGGTGTCTAGTGTGCTTTTTGCCCCCTATGGACAAATTGGGGCAAATCCCTAGCTGCCACAGGGGGGAAGAAACACTGTGTTGCCTATTCTGGGGTAGCCACATGGAACAATGTCAAAGAAGGCAACTTCAATCTTCTTTTGGCCCCATTTTGGAATTCCTGGTGTCTAGTGGGCTTTCTGCCCCCCGGGCAAATTGGAGTAAACCCTCATCTGGGGCCCCAGAGGAGAAGGACTTGTTTGTTCCTTTTGGGTGGAGGCCTGGCCCTATGCCAGGATGGGATGCCCCTCTCCTTCCACAATATTTTGGCAAAATATTCCTCGCACATCTAGTGGACTTTTTAACCCCTAGCCCCCCGGGGGGCAGGTTAGGCCAAACCCCCAGCCTGCATCCGGGTGGGGGCAGAAAGACTATTGTCTCCCCTATGGAGTGGGGTATGGCCCTATGCGAAGTTGGGCCCCCATCCATTTTTTTTACAAAAAAATAATGTCTGTGGTGTTTAGTGGGCTTTCTATCCCATCTCAGGGCAGATTGGGGCAAACCCCCTATCTGCTTCCCGGCTGTGCAGAAAAACGTTCTTGCCGCTTTGGATTGAGTGCATAGCCCTAAGCCAGAGTATGATGCCCCTACCTTTTGATTTTAATTCCTGGTAGACAGTTTTGGGGCAAACCCCTATATTTTCACCCTGTGTAGGGCAGAAAGAGTCTTGCCCTTGATTGTGAGGCCTGGCTCTTGCCCAAGGGGACTCTCCATTCCCCAAGAAACAAAATATTCTCTGGTAACTAAAGGGATTTCTACACCCCCTGGGTGAACAGATTGGGGGCAAGCATTGCTAATCTGCCCCCTAAGAGGCAGAGTTACTGTTTTCCCTTGATTTTGGGGGGTGGGACTGGCCATTGTCCAAGGGACCTCTCCTCCAAAAGCAAAGCAATATCTGACCTAATTTATAGGGGGCTTTTCACCCCCGGGGGCAGGACAGCAGATTGGGGACATTCCACTCCAGTCTGCCCCTCAAGGGGGCCAGAAAGACTGTTTTGTCCTTAGGTGGGAAAGAGCACTGACCCTTGCCCAGGGAGAGGATCCCTGCTTGGGGATTTTGTGCTCAGCGTCAACAAGTCATTCTCAAGATTAATGAGGATACATTACTTTCAAATTTAGATTTTCAATGGTCAGAACTCAAAAATATAATCTGCTTACGTGGAATGTCAAGGGGTTGTGAGGTTCGACCAAGAGGCACAACATGCATGTGCAGATTAAGTGAAACAGCATTGATATTGCCTTTCTGCAAGAGGAAAAAGAGCTGGAGAGGCTCAAGCATAGGTGGAGGTGATAGGTGTTTAGTACTACATATTCCTCCTTTGCCAGAGGTATGCTCATTTGTTTGTACCCGGTGGACCTTTTGAGTGATTAAACATATTAGCGATGGAGAGGGAAATTACACATTCCTGAAGGGCAAGGTGGATGGGTGTCCAATCAGATTGGTAAACATTTACGTCCTGTCCCGACCACAAACCAACATGACTTTTTAGACTCTGTTGCAAGGTAAGTTATCCTAGACCCATAGTGTGATGGGATCTGGGGACAGGGGCGGGGCGGAATATAACTGTGTGCTTAACATTGACAAAGACAGATCACTACTGGCATATCAGGGTACTCAGGCAGCTAACCTAGGATCCAAACTCACTAGATGGTGTGCCAGTTGAAGACTGTTTGACACATGGTGCATTATGCATCCTGGCGAGAGAGCATACTCCTATTAATCACATGTTTATATGCTGCATACATGAATTGATGTGTTTCCATGCAACTTGCAAACGCAGGGCCTACTGTTGACATCTGAATATCAGATCATTGCCTCCTTAAATTGGTGCTGGAGTGAGGAGTACGTGTTACACGAGTACCAATGTGGCACTTGCAACCAACATAATCACTTTGGGGATTTATTTGTTACTAACAAGCTTCTTACATTTGAAGAATGAACTGAGACAAAGTACACAGATTCCTGTGGGCCAATTTTTTACATTCTGGACATTAATATGACACATAAAATCCAATTGGAGACAGATCTGGAACTCACCCCTCATAACACATTTAGAGTACATTGATTCACAGTGGGACCAGGAAAGGTAGCACTGTTCTATATCACATCCTGACCCTACAATCAATAACAGATATTTCCTCACTGAAGGGCTTATGGGAAAGAGATGCTGGAAGTTGTTTAACTCTTAAATCAATATCCTTCAAAGACACCAATTTAAAGTACTTCATACAGTATACTTATCCCCTAAGTGGCTACACAGGAGTTTCCCCGCTGTAAAGGATCAATGTCTCAGTATCATTGCCTGAGGCAGACATAGGGCCTGATTAGGAGTTTGGAGGTGTGGAAGCGGGGCGACACATCACCGCCCCCTCCCACACCGCCAAACTCCACCACCGACTGCCCGCTAGATTACAAGTTGCAATCTGGGCAGGCGGTCCTGCGGCGGCTGGCCCACTGCGCTGCCTTTAAAAGGCTAATAAGAGAGACTTAGAAAGGCAGTGCTGTGGGACCGCCACAGCGCATTCCAGCATGGCATGGACAGTAAAGTCCATGCCGTGCAGGAACTGGGGGTGCAGAAAGACAGGAGGGCACACCATGTGCCCCCCTGCATGAACCCCCGTGCACTGAGGCACCAGGGGGCCCTGTAGGGCCCCCTTAGTTTCCTCACCGCCACCCTTTTCATGGTGGGCTCACTGCCATGAAAAGAATGACAGTGAGGAAACTTATAATATGCATGGAGGTGCAGCAGCTGCACCACCAGCATATTGTGGCCGTAGGCCACTGCAAGACCACCAGGGATTGCGGATCCCTAGCGGTAGCAGCAGTCCTA
Organism: Calotriton arnoldi; assembly: GCA_963921515.1. Classification (NCBI taxonomy): domain Eukaryota; kingdom Metazoa; phylum Chordata; class Amphibia; order Caudata; family Salamandridae; genus Calotriton; species Calotriton arnoldi. Next base: position 628,424 of record CAWUFW010008681.1, on the reverse strand, counting down.
TGGCAGTCCTACCAACAAAGTCATAATACAGAGGTGGGACCACTAGTGCGGTGGACGCTGCACCACCATTGTGGGTTTCGCGGTCCATCAGACCGCCAAACTCATAATAAGGCCTTTAGTATGTTCTGGAACTGCCTGGACCTTCATCCCTTCTGGAAGATGGTTCAGAGTTTGGCGAGAGAGAATACAGGAAAAGATTCCACCCTTACTCTTGAGGTTATCATATATGGCTTAAACCAAAAACCAAAACAGCAAAATTAGAAAACAGATTTGCACATTTAGCATAGCTGCTGGTCAAGCGCCACATAGTTATGTCCTACAAGATGCCTCAGCCTCCCCCAGTCAGAACCTTGATGAGAGAGGTCCAGAAATGTATGGAAGTAGAGGGTAACAAATTTAACCGCACTCCAACGACAAGTCAGGGGAAGGGTGGATGCGACTAAATGGGACCAAGTGATTACAACCTTAAATACTAAGACAGGCGACAAACCTCCCTGACAGGTTTGACGCTTTGAGGCAGGGGGAACAATCGCAGATACCTAGTGTGAGAAGTTGGCCTGGTATATGCTGTCCACTAATTAAAGTAGGAACATAGCAAAACCAAAGGGGATGATGGACGGAGTGTTGAACATTGCAAGCACTCACCCCCAGTCAACTGATCTGGGTTTAATCCATCATCATTCTTTAGCTCACTCCACCACCCCAGTTCAGACATGGCCATATGCAAATCAGTATGACCCTGTGCCTCATGGGAACAGTCCAGCCCGAACTGCCAAGCCATGTCTTCCCTGGCCCGGAAACAAGCATCCTGGGACCGGTTTCTGGCTTACAGCCGTGATCAGCCAGGCTATCTTGAATCCAGTGGCAAAGTGAGCAAGGGACCCACGTCTGGGCATACCCTGCCAACTTAGGGCGAACATAGCAAAACCAAAGGGGATGATGGACGGAGTGTTGAACATTGCAAGCACTCACCCCAAGTCAAATGATCTGGGTTTAATCCATCATCATTCTTTAGCTCACTCCGCCACCCCAGTTCAGACATGGCCAAATGCAAATCAGTCTGACCCTGTGCCTCATGGGAACAGTCCAGCCCGAACTGCCAAGCCATGTCTTCCCTGGACCGGAAACAAGCATCCTGGGACCGGTTTCTGGCTTACAGCCGTCATCAGCCAGGCTATCTTGAATCCAGTGGCAAAGTGAGCAAGGGACCCACGTCTGGGCATACCCTGCCAACTTAGGGCGAACATAGCAAAACCAAAGGGGATGATGGACGGAGTGTTGAACATTGCAAGCACTCACCCCAGTCAACTGATTTGGGTTTAATCCATCATCATTCTTTAGCTCACTCCGCCACCCCAGTTCAGACATGGCCATATGCAAATCAGTCTGACCCTGTGCCTCATGGGAACAGTCCAGCCCGAACTGCCAAGCCATGTCTTCCCTGGACCGGAAACAAGCATCCTGGGACCGGTTTCTGGCTTACAGCCGTCATCAGCCAGGCTATCTTGAATCCAGTGGCAAAGTGAGCAAGGGACCCACATCTGGGCATAACCTGCCAACTTAGGGCGAACATAGCAAAACCAAAGGGGATGATGGACGGAGTGTTGAACATTGCAAGCACTCACCCCCAGTCAACTGATCTGGGTTTAATCCATCATCATTCGGGCTGGACTGTTCCCATGAGGCACAGGGTCAGACTGATTTGAATATGGCCATGTCTGAACTGGGGTGGCGGAGTGAGCTAAAGAATGATGATGGATTAAACCCAGTTCAGTTGACTGGGGGTGAGTGCTTGCAATGTTCAACACTCCGTCCATCATCCCCTTTGGTTTCACTAATTAAAGTGGGCACTTTGCACCAGTCCAAACGACCTTTATCGATGATTAGGTTAAAGACAACCTTTATTGAAAGCTATCCTAGTGGTAGCTATGGAGAGCAGCCTTCAGGCTAAGTCTCGAAGGAATGTAAAGCAGCTTGTTTTACCAGTATATAACCTCCTGAATGACCAAATGAAAGGAGAACCACACATGGTATATATAAAATATATGTATTTATTACTAAACACTCTCTACTAACCTCTTTATGAGATTAGAGAACAAAGCACACAATATTAAATCACTAGAACGACAGTAAATAGCACACTACACAGTGGGCTCCAGAGGGAGACCAAACCATATACTAAGAAAGTGGTATAACAACCACGACTTGACTAGACACAGTGCCTAGAGTATGTAGAATCGCTGGGACCCCAAGGAACCACCCAAGGTAGTGACACAGGGGACCCACGGAGGACGGGTGCAGTGTGTGAACACAGGCGCGAGCTCCATACAACTCTATGGGAAAGTCGCGGTTGGAAATTTAAAGATTAAGGACACTTCGGAGAGGACTTTAAGCAAACCCAGCTAAACATAGAAGGTTCTAAGGCCAGCACCCTTGAGAGTACCAAGGTACCCGTGTTACCTATCCCAGAGGAGCCGGGTGCATAGGGGTCAAGTGGTGTCGGAAACCCTCGTCGTTTTCAATGGCGTGATGCGAACAAGTACTGCTCCCGTGGAGAAGAAAAGTGTCCGGTGTGATCCAAGGCTGGATCGGAGATGAGAAGAACCTGAAAGCAGAGGGGACAAAGTCTGGGTCACTTCACGTGACCAGGAGCGGAGCAATCGAATGCCCACCGATGTCGGGTGCTTCAGGTGAGAAGAGGGGAAGCTTGACTCTGCAGCCAGGGGGACCAGGAGATGTCGACAACAACCAAAGTCTGGAGGTGAGCTGTCCCACAATGGATGTCGAGTGCTGAGGGGTCAGTGTCCGGATTGAACACCAACAAGCCTTGGCAACTGCAACCCACGCGGGCAGAGGAAAGATGCTTCTGTGAGGACCAGCAAGGTCCTAGGGACTCTCCAAGCTATGGAGAGTCAGGGCACGTCTGGAGCAACCAGGAAAGCCCACTGAAAGTCAAAGTTACCTTCACAGGGACCCACAGGCCAACCGACCAGGGATCGCGAAGGGACCTCGAGCTGAATCACTAAGTACCAGCCCACGGAACTCGTGGAGTGTAGGCTGGAAATCTTCGGTGGAATTACTGATCGTGGTCAGGACTACAAGTAGCCCAAAGCACAGCTTCAGGGATTGCTGAAAAGCATATGCTGCTGCAAATGTACACGGTGCCCAGGGGTACGGGTTTCACGGTCCCCACGAGGGATACGGGCCACAGAATTGCTGAGAGCGCAGATCAACCTCGGAGACCTTGGGAACCCACCTCCTGTGTTGCAGAAATCTTCGGAGTCCTTCAGGAGCTTTGTAGATGCAAACCGGTCAGATGCGTTTAAGTGCCTGCTCAGCAGGGGAGTAACTCCTTTACTCCAAGGGAGATTCTTCAGTAATCCAGCGTCGTGCAGATAGTCGAAGTACTTGGTTTCTGTAGCAGAGTTTAGTCCAGGTAAATCCAAAGTCCTGTAGTCAGGGGTCCCTATTTTATACCCAAGGAAGGGGTGGGACAAACTCTGGGGACCCACCTATGGGAGGGTCAGGACAGAGGGGTGGCTACACCCATGTCCTTTGTCCAGTTTCGCACCAGAGCAGGAGCAAATGGCTCCTGCAACCGGTTTGAGCTGGACTATGCACAGGGACACCAAATATGCCAACCAGTGCAGACATCAAAGCACTCTCAGAGTGCACCCACCCAGCCCCAATACACTAAAGCCTGTCTGGGAGGTGGTCACACCTCCCTGTGACAGGAAACCTATTGTCAAGCCTTCCCCTGCTGGAGTTTCATCCAGCAGCAGGAGGGCAGACTCGTATCTGTGGCTGGCAGCATCCATTTTGTGATGCCAGGGTCAAGAAAGCTGGTACCGGGTGTACCGGTGTTGTCATATTTCTCCCTCTAGGAGGGTGGAATCATACCTCCCACACCAGTTACTGGTGTGGAGGTATGAATCCAAGGTGTTTGACACCAAACACGACATGTTTCCATGCAGCCGTTTTAAAGTTAGCATTTACCGCGAGGTTATAATGCACTTAAGTATATATGGTTGGCTGTATCACAAACAACCCCGGAATATAGGTTCCGAAGGCTGCAGAGGGGCTCTGCTCATGCATGAGCACCCTCTCACATAAAACCTAGCACCCTGCCTTCAGAATTGATAAGGCCTGCCATAGGGGTGACTGATAGGTTTATATGTGCAGTGATTAGGATAGATATAGTGAACCTATATCTAAGTAAGGGGTGCATGCACCACCTTACACAGGCTGCTGTAGCAGACCTGTTGTGTCATTTTAAATGGTCTCTCACGGGTGGCATAATACATGCTGCAGCCCCTGGGCGGCCTCTGGGGTACCTATGCCCTGGGTACATAGTATACCATATACTAAGGACTTATAAGGGTACCCCAGAATCCAATCTGGAGTGTACCTAAAGTACATGAACAACCAATTTAGGGAGAAAGCAGATAGACTGGGGTCCTGATTAGCAGGATCCCAGTCAGACTAAGTCGAAAACCAGCAAAACACCTGGCAGAAAAAGTGGGTGTAACCATGCAGTCAGATTCCACCTTCCTACACCTAGGAAATGGGGATCTGATATTGTTTTTTTTCTCTCTTCTCCTGTGTGGGTATGTTGAATGGATAGACCCCACTTGTGCCTGTCCTCATGACCCTGTCCATGTGCTCTCCTAGCTCTGGATGTGAGCTAGAGGCCCTCGATGGCATCACTGATTGTGGGCTTTTCATTTATGACATTGTCAATGTTTTTAATCTTGAAAATCAGTTTTAAAACATTAAAAAGGATCAATATAGTTTGTTGAGAAGCTGCCAGCAGGGATAAACTAAATAATGAAAGGGATACTTTTTGAATTGCTGGTAGTTTAAGAGTCCTGGTTTGACCCAGCCATAAAGTCTTAGCAAGGTTGTTGCCTTATGGCTCCCACTCAGTGGCACCACGTTATAAGGAAATGGCTAAAAAAAACACAGTGTTCTTGTTTGGATGCTCCATTGGTAAAATATTGCTCTACCTGGAGCAGTGATCATCCTTGCACCATTACTGGCAAGCAAACGATCTGCATATAATAGCCTGATCTCTCTCACTAACGTAGAATGCTCTTTATATTCAGATGTCCAGATTATTTCAGAAAATCGATTGCCAGACGGGCCCGTGCTAATGACAGCTGTCAGTTTATTGAAGGGTCCTGATTTTCTTAGTATCATTACAGACTGAAACAGTGTGTCCTCCCCCTGCCATTCTATCATCCAGGTGTCTGTAGATTGCTTTTCCACCTTTGAAGCTCTGAAGGTACTGGCAGATGCGCAAGGCTGTGGCAGACACTTCACTGCCTGTAGGATTGTGCATAAATGTCAGTACTTTCATTCTTTTATTTTTAGGATCCCCATTTAAGGTAAATTAATATATAAATGTGTATATTTGAATATATTAACAATTTTTCATTTTTACTTGCTTTTTACAGGCAGCAATGTGGTGCTTTAATAGCACTTTGCACATTCGTTGCTAGCCTTTAGTGTGACTGGAATTGTAAAGAACCTGGCATGTTAAAAGAAAATACTGTGGGGGGCGTGGCTTAACCACCAAATGAGATGGCCGCCGGATAGAACCGCTCCGGCATACCCCGATCGACAACCCTATCATCCAACACACTAATCCGCTCTAGGAGCAACGATGGGACGACCCAAGACGCCGAGGGGGCTGACGGCGAAACAACGGAGCAGCGGGACCCAGCGGCTGAAAAGTTATGGAGCTGTAAAACTTGCGGCCTCTCTGTGTCCGGAAGCCTGGACCTGCCGTGACTGCGCCTACCTGCGCGCGAACGCCAGGGAGCGGCACCGTTGGCAACGCGGGGCCGGGGTCCTGGGGCCTACCACGAGCGCACATCCGGAGACACCCGGTCTGATGCGGTTACGCCAAGGGGCTGCTGGAGCAAAGGTGTGACCTGCTGAGGAGCCGAGCGAAAATACGAAACGGTAAGGCCCTGTTGTCGGTGACTGCAGGGAGCCGCTGGGGCGTGTTGAAGAAGTGCGCAGCTGCCTGCGGCCCGACAAACTATTGTGGTGACCCCCGGGGAAGTGCCTACCCCACGTTATAGCTTGGGCCAGAACACAGTTAGCAACGCCAGAAGGGATGGCGTATTGAACAATACAGCAGGCGAAGGCCAAGTCACAGAGGGGTTCTTACAGTGGGTGCAAGCCCCAATGGCAACAATTGCTACCAGCCCAGCAACATGACTGAATGCAATCTCCAATCCAGGCACAGGTATAAATAAATCACAATATGGAGCTCTAGAGGGAAAATAAATCAGGTCGCCCTCCACTCACAAATAGCCAAAAACACCACTAGACCTGATTATGCGGGGCATAGTCCACTTTCTTTTGTAGGAATGATGGTGGGGGGTGCAACTTCCGCTACCCACCTGCTGGTCTAAATTTTTTTTACCAGTCTTATCCAATCCTCAATGCCCGTAATAAATTTTATATTTTTATAAAAAACGTCAATTTGTCAGTCCCCTCTTTCCAAGTATACCCCCAACTAAACAGGTGTATAGAAAAACCAAAAAATTGTGTGTAGGTGAGAAAGCCCCTCACGTGCGCTACCCCAGAGGAGCTACTGGTAGGTTCTCACCAGTTGTGCCCAGGTTTCTCATCATTGGTAGCTTTCTCACCTATCGAAAAGAAAGGAAAGAGTGTCCAGTACAGATAATAGAGGTGAAAATAATGATGTGTATATCAAATAGGAGAAAAAGAGACCCCGTAGTATGTGTGAGATAAAATATATCTCTGATTAAAATTGAGTTAAGACTCACATATACGATATACCAGTTTTATTCAAAATCGTGAGCTTACTCAAGATTTAAAAACAACTGCATGTTGCAGACCAATTCAGGATGGGCCAACATGTTTCATTGCCTGTTTCTTTGTTGTGGCAATTTCGTCAGGGCTCGAGGTCACAAATCACCTCACTGGACTTCAAGTTTTGTACACAGAGTGACTGACAAACACAAAAAGATATCAATTAAAAACAACCAACCAGTTAGAACCTCCTCTAAAATATTCACTGGCTTCTTAGGTCAAATAATTGACCTGAATAACATTGACTTCAATGTATATTTACCAGGTGGTAGCCAAGGCCCCTCGTACCAGCTTTCCACCGTGTCACGGGGTATTTCCTTCTATCGTAAGTCCCCTTACAACACCATCCATTGCCATAAATATACCTGCAAAGACATATAACCACAGTTTGTTCCCTTCTTATACGAGCCGAATTAATTCACACCATGGTCATACTGCCAGCCACGCCATATTTACTGTGGATTTCGTTCAAGCTACCGAAATTGGTTAAAAACTCGTTCTCCCATCAGCTCGTTCTAATTGAGCTTTGGAACTCGCACCGCACTCATTGCAGAGTTAGAATCTTTCAAACACATCACCCCTCTCTGTTGACATCCGCAACCGGGACGGGTGTCCGTGCTGACTCACCACTCATTAGGAGCTCCCACACATACTCTTACCGCGTACACCCGTGAAGCGAGCTTCGTCTCGTTCCGGCGTGTCAATGCGGTCCTCACGCTTTGTTTTTACCAGCGCGTTCCAGAAACGTGAATTCATGTGACTTCACCGTCGGTCCACGCGCCTCCCAATAGAAAACGTCAGTGCCATCTTTGGCTACTATTCGGCAATTATACAAAGTCAATTCAGGAAATGCACCAGGCATAGTTGGTATTTTAATTCACTTTCATATATCCACAATATCATAGCGTCCACATCGCTGAGTAGCCATTGATTTATAGATGCTGGTGTGCGGGAAGTTAAATTCTAAAACAACTACCGCAGTCAAGACTCTTTACCAAAGCTCTTAATCTGCCTCCATCTTCAACTGGTCTTCTCCATTCAACATAATCAATTCAGGAACTATACCAAGCCCTTCAATGTTTTATTTACTTTCACGTGTCAACAGTGTCCAGAGATCAACATAGCTGAATAATCTCTGTTCAACATAATCAATTCAGCAAATATACCAAGCCCTTCAATGTTTTCATTTACTCTCATGTGTCAACAGTATCGAAGGATCAACGTAGCTGGATAATCTTTATTTACTACTGCTGATATGGATAGTTAAGTTCCAAGATTAACTATCGCGATCAGGGCACTCTATCTTCCGGCCCCACTAACATGGATACATTGCATTAGGCAATCCCTAGTTAATATAAACAGGGAGCCTACCTCTGTCATGCTGTTTATGACACATATTAAACATCATCAATTCAACACCATCACTAATATCAAGTTGAAATCATCATGTCCTTCACAAGGGGTATTCCATACTGTGTCTGGTCAAGTCTCATACTTCAACTGATCAACCACTGATCTTATTCCATTCAATAAAATCATTAAGGCCGAGTTGATCAGCCTTTTCAGAGAAAATCCATCGGGCCTCTTTCTTCGCAAGTGTTTTCTCAATATTGCATGCCTCATCCACTACTCTTTCCAACACAAGCCATTTCAACGCTCTAAAGTCGTGATGTTGTTCTTTAAAATGTTGCACCAGCCGTGTGGTTAGTTTTCCTGATTTAATTGTACTCAGATGTTCTTGAATACGAACTTTGATCTTTCGCGAGGTTAAACCTATATAGTGTAACCCACACTGGCAGGTAAGTCGGTAAATTACATTTACAGTATTACAATTGCTGAATTTGGTCAAATACCACGTCCTGCCATTCATCAATTGCACACTGTTGGTTTTCTCCGTCAAATCACATACTGAACAACTACCACAGGGGTAGTGTCCGGGCGGAATCGATGAATTTTTGGTACACTGCACAGGTCGTGTATGCACCAGTTTGTCCTTTAAATTACACGCTCGTCTGAAGGCAAACCTGGGCTGTGGCATCTTAAATTCATTTTTAGATAACAACGACCAGTGTTTCCTAATAGCTTGACGGATTTTGGTCGACAAAGGGTCAAAAGTGATGACCACTGCAGGCAATCACTACTCTGTCTCACATTTCTCTCGAGTAGAGCACTTTGAGGTGTGTTAAGAGCTATTTTACGGGCTTTGTTCACCACCCTGCAAGGATAGGCCCTCTGTACCAATTTGTCTGTTAAATTCTCAGACTGCTGCAAATAGGCACTTGTGGATGAACAGTTCCTGAGATACCGCAGGAACTGGGCCACGGGCAAATTATCACGTAAGGCCCTCGGATGAAACGACTGGTAATGGAGCAGTGAATTTCTATCTTTGGATTTCTGATGCACAGTGGTGCAAGATATCCAAGTCAAGATATACTGCCTTTTGATTACTCATAGTCCAAGTGAACTTAAGGCATGTATCCAAACCATTGAGCCAGTTCAAAAATTCAAGGAGACCACTTTCCGATCCGGACCAGATGCACAGCACATCATCTATATACCTCTTCCAGAGGCAAATATTCCTCTGGAAGGAGTTTGATGTATGATGAATATAGTTCTCTTCAAACTGGCCCACATAAATGCAGCCAGACTGGGCGCAAAGGTTGCGCCCATAGATGTTCCTGATACTTGTAAAAACAGCTGGTTCTTATAGCTGAAATAATTACGCTTCAGTGCCAACTCTATACACTGTAGCACAAATGATTGGGGGGTCTCATAAAACCACTCCTGCCCCCCAAGAGCACGCGCTGCTGCCACCAGCGTGGCATCTTGGGGTATGCTAGTATACAGTGACTCGATGTCTATAGTCACCAAAAACTGTGTAGAGTCAAATTCTATTTCATCAAGAATGTTTAAAATATCCGTCGTGTCCTGGACATAGGAAGGTTGTTTTAATACTGTCTCCCTTAAGAAAAAGTCTGAAAATTGTGACAGAGGTTCAAGGACAGATTGTATCCCCGAAACTATCGGGCGTCCTGGGGGTGGCCGTTGGGCCTTATGGATTTTAGGCAATATATAAAATGCCGGTGTCCTGGGTTTGGGGTTCATTAAAAATTCTGCCTCCTTGCCAGAAATCTATTTTGTCTCTTTCGCCTGTCCAACCAATGTCTTAATTATATCTTGAAGCTCACCAACATGGTCACGAGGAAGCGGCCGATAATTTTCACGTGCCCCAAGAAGTCTCATGACTTCAGTCTCGTAATCACTCGCATTCATTACAACCACCACCCCGCCCTTATCGGCAGATTTTATAGTTATCGCCTCATTGTCTTGTAGACTTTTAATTGCCTGCCAGTCGTCATGACTCATGCTGTTAAAGGTGTGCTGTTTTTCAGACTGTTCCAAGGCAGTGATATCATCGAGCACCCGTTGCTCAAAAACCAGTACCTCGGGTCCTACTGATGAATTTGGAGGACAAAACTGAGATGGGCGATGTAAATTAGTTTAAAATAATGAAGGGGGTTCAGTACTCTTGTTAGCAAAGAATTTTTTCAACTTGATCTTTCTCATAATCTCATGAAATTCCATCCTGCATTTAAAAGAATCATGTCGCGGAGTGGGGACATACCCCAAACCTTTATTCAAAACCCGCAGTTCACTAGATGTCAAGCGGTAATCCGATAAATTAACCACTATATTGTTCACAGAGGGGGCCTGCCCCGACTGCGAGTTATTCGTGGAGAGTACGTTTGCCATGACTGATCCTGGTTCTGGCGTGCACGCCCTCTGCCTCTCTGGCCTCCCCCTCTGTTGCGCCTCTGATTCTGTCCTAAAAAAGACCTCAACAGGGCTCCTAGATCTTCGTTGGACTTAGCTTGATGATTAAATCTCACTCTGTTTTGATTTGAGGATTGTGCACCTATTTCTTCTTCATCACTAGAAGTATTATCAAAAGTCCAATTTTGAGGAGTTCTTCTAACCTGTTGACGCCCACCCCTTTGATAACTTGTCTGTTGTATCTGTTCACTGCCTTGCTGGTAATATTTGTCCTCCACGTAGGGAAATGCCCACTCGTGGGAATACCGATCCAGATTACGTTTGAGTCCCTTGATCTTTTGATTGACCATATAATTCTTGTAATCTGCGAGATCCTCTTGGATCCGCAGTAGCTGCTCCTTGGTATCAGTGATGGTGGCATCCCTCTTGATAGTCTCTTCAAGTTCTAAAATCTCCTTTAGCAGCTCCTCACTGAGTCTTCTGGCTGTGTTAATAATCAAGATCAGCCAGTCCCGGGTGCACTTATTTGCGATGTAACTCCAATCAACCCGGAACTGTCTGTCTTCTAGAAATATTCTTGGCTCTATTCTCACCAGAAGACTAGCCGGGGCAGCACCTGCTCGGAGGTATTCTGTCATTAACGCCCCATGTAGGGCAACCCTCACTTGTCGTTTCTTTGTACTACTCAATTTTTCCCATTCTTCTCTAGCTGATGTGGAACTTATCAGTGGAGAGTCTGGGAATAGTGAAGGCCCAGATAATATTGAGGCAATCTGTTCATCAGAAAATGCTAGACAGTTTCTATCCATCCTATACTGATCAAATTGTGGTTACTGTCAACATGTATATACAGGTACATTCAGCAACAGATTATGTCTGCCAGTATTCAACTCAAGACAACTGTGTTGAAAAAGGAATCTAATCTGGTTGGTACAGGCTGATATCAAACAATGTATTTTTTAAAAAAAGCTCTCACGGCTGATCCGCCGTTCACAAGTCAATCACAATAAGGAGCTCTAGAGGGAAAAAAAATCAGGTCGCCCTCCACTCACAAATAGCCAAAAACACCACTAGACCTGATTATGCGTGTCCAGAAGCCTGGACCTGCCGTGACTGCGCCTACGTGCGCGCGAACGCCGGGGAGCGGCACCGTTGGCAACGCGGGGCCTGGGTCCTGAGGCCTACCACGAGCGCACATCCGGAGACACCCGTCTGATGCGGTTACGCCAAGGAGCTGCTGGAGCAAAGGTGTGACCTGCTGAGGAGCCGAGTGAAAATACGGAACAGTAAGGCCCTGTTGTCGGTGACTGCGGGGAGCCGCTGGGGCGTGTTGAAGAAGTGCGCAGCTGCCTACGGCCCGACAAACTATTGTAGTGACCCCCAGGGAAGTGCCTCCCCCACGTTATAGCTTGGGCCAAAACACAGTTAGCAACGCCAGAAGGGATGGCGTATTGAACAATACAGAAGGCGAAGGCCAAGTCACAGAGGGGTTCTTACAGTGGGTGCAAGCCCCGATGGCAACAATTGCTACTGGCCCAGCAACATGACTGAATGCAATCTCCAATCCAGGCACAGGTATAAATAAAGCTACACGGACTCCCTACTCGCTTGCCTATGGTGCCCAGGGGGATTCATCTGGCACTAGCACCTCGAGCAACAACACTGAGTGCTAGGCAGCATTGCAGGTCGTGATATATGAGACGGTACTGTGGAGGCATACATAGCTAACAGCCCAGGGCCCGCGCGTTAGTCACTGAGAAGAAGTGAAGCGATACAAGTCACAATTACAAACGGCCCCAACATAAGTGGTGGCAGATGCACTAATTCGACTCTACTGTGGGTGAGAACAGGAAGAGACAAGCGGCGCAATAAAACACCAAGGCAGTAGTGGAAAGAGAAGCGAGAGGCGGTCACTGGCCTCATAACTGTAAGGAGCTGAAATGTCGGGGGCCAAGGGGCTCAAAGGGTCGCAGCAGACGAAACTTGATAATTATACATTGCCAAAACCGACTGAACCCGATCACAACGTTAAATCCAAAAAGGCGACCGGTTCAGAACGCGAAGAGCCAGACCCAACGTTGAAGGACATAATGGATGCTATCTCGCGGGTGCGCACCTCCTTGGAGAACAGAATGAACACTATCACAACGGAAGTTGCGCTACTAAGAGCAGACCTGCAAAAAATGGGGGAGAAGGTCAAACAAGTGGAACTGGTCACATCAGATCTCGTAGATAACGCTAACCAAATGCAAAAAGACATCAGGTTCTTGCAGGCATTTCGCAAACTGGCAGAAAAAAAGCTGGATGACTATGAAGGCCGCACCCGGAGGAACAACATACGAATAATTGGGCTTCCGGAATGAGCAGACGGCCCGGCGGCTGACCTATTTGTAGAAGAACTGATACTCAAGCATCTCCAGCCCAAGGGGCTCTCAAAGTTCTTTGTTGTCGAGAGGGCACACAGAGTTCCTGGAGGCAGACCGAAGCCGGGGCGCCTCCTCGTCCAATGATGGCAAAACTTTAGAGATTGGGACAGCATACTACATACAGCCCGAGTGCCCCCCCCCTAAAATATGAGAACAGTGAGATTTCCTTCTTTCCGGACTTTACGTTAACTGTTCAACGGCAGCGAAGGACCTTTCTCGATGTAAAAAAACGGCTCAGGGAAAGAGGGCTCAAGTACGCAATGCTGTTTCCTGCGAGGCTTCGTATTGCTGCGGATGGCAAAGCCTGGTTCTTCGACAGCCCAGAAGCGGCCACGGACTGGTTGGAGGGTTGGAGACCTGCGGAAGCACACAATGCTGGCAGAGTCTGAAATCGATCTGGACGAATTTAAAGCTACAGGAGATGCGGCCTTGCCACTGGTGGTGCAATCGCAGCAGTTAAACACTGGGGCGATTTAAAACTGAATTGCCGACAAGATCTGGACGATGGAGGCCGCTCAGGCAAAGGAAGCTAAGTGTCTTATCAACCATTAGACTATGATGGTCGTCCCAGGGTTGTTCTAAACAAAGTGTTGATTGGAATCTGTCGATTGGGGTGGCGGAAGGTTTCCCCCCCCATTACATTCTACGTTTAGTCTATAGTTTAAGGGCGACAGGCACTCTGCATAGTTGAATCATGGGCAGTTCGAAGCCCGGAGTGCAGGGGAGCAGGGTGGGGGGTGGTTGGGATGGGGTTGAATTGTTTTCCAGTTTATTAGTTAGTGCGACACTGGTTGAGACAGATATCGAGAGGGGACTTGTCAGACATGAAAATATTACTAATTATGCAATGGGACAAAAGTTTTAAACTGCTATCTTAGAATGTTAACGGGTTGGGGACAAACAAACGTAGTATCGTATTGCAATATATTAAGAGGCAGTCTCCTGACGTTGTGTTACTCCAAGAAATGCACCTCATTGGTAACACATGTAAGGCTCTGAGCAGATGGGGCTACCGATTGAATGTCCACTCGGGCTTTACTACCGGCTCCAGGGGAGTGGGCATTATGACCTAGAAGTCCTTCCCGATGTCAATCAATCACACCTGGACAGACGTGATGGGTAGATATGCAGCCATATCGGGTCAATGGGAAAGTATGGCGCTTACAATTGTATCTGTGTATGTCCCTCCGGGGTTACAGGGACAAACGTTCAGGGACTTAGGAAATTTATTACTATCCTTTCCCGAGGGCCGCTTGGTAGCAGGCGGGGATTTCAACTCCGTAGTATCCGGGTCCCTGGACCGGTGCCCTCCTCGTACCATTGGCCCATCACAAAGGTGGCTTCCTGACTTTATAGACGCAATGGGACTGGCCGATGCATGGCGTACATACCATCCTGAAAGTCTCCAATATACCTTTCATTCAGGAGCTCATAATAGTTTATCCCGTATTGACTACCTTCTCACTCCAGCGGCTCAAGTTAGCAACATCCATGATATCAAGCATTTAGCCCGAGGTATATCAGACCATTCGCCACTGTGGGCTCAGGTGGTCCTGGGCGAGAAACGAGTGGGCAGGGTAGCACCGATTAACCCATGGTATCTTAAAAGTCCAGTTGTCAGAGAGAAACTGTCAGCAGCCATCGAGCTTTATTTCCTTGAGAATGTAGAATCAGTAGCTTCAACCCAAACGCTTTGGGAAGCTTTTAAAGCAGTAATTAGGGGACAGGCACTCTCCCTGATTGCAGGAGTACGCAAGGAAAAGATCAAAGATTTAGTCAGGCTAGAAGAATAAATCCTCCACATAGAGGAAGAGGCAGAAGGACTAATACAACAGGACAAACTCCACACACTATCACTTAAAAGAGAGGAATATAAAACTATTGCTACAGACATGGCCAAAACTTTGAGCAGGGGCAAGGCGGGTAGGTTGTACGGACTAGGAGACAAGGCTGGAAAGTTGCTGGCCTGGCTGGATAGGAAAGAATTAGCAAACCGCCTGATACCTGAACTGACCACGGAATCGGGTATGACGATAGTAGACCCACAAGAAATAACTAATTAATTCACTCAGTACTACCGTACAATATACCAGGCAACCTCCTCCTTTCAAGAAACAGATTCTGTAGACCTGCTTTCAGACATAACGCTCCCAACTTTAGAGACTGAAGACAGGGAGCTACTCGATAGTGCCCTCACTAATGTTGAAGTGGCCCAGGCGATAAGAAGTCTCCAGTCCGGGAAAGCCTTGGGCCCTAATGGGCTGCCTGTCGAACTTTACAAATTAAAACCTGACAAAATTGCACCACACCTACGAGGCATGTTTGAGGAAAGTCGAGAATTAGGGGTGCTCCCGTTCGACCAAAGGGTGGCCACATTGGTCGCCATACATAAAACAGGTAAACCCAGAAATAAGTGTTCCTCGTATAGGCCTATCTCATTACTAAACGTTGAACCTAAAGTTCTGGCCAAGTTACTAGCAGGACGCTTGGTAAAGCTGATCAATAAACTGGTACACCCGGATCAACGGGCTTTATGCCCAACAGGAACGCGGCACTTAATCTAAGGAGACTGCATGGAGTCCTGGGGTGTCAGGGTTTTATAAGGGAGGATGCAGTAGTGGTGTCCTTGGATGCCACGATGGCTTTCGATACCATTGAATGGCCATACCTCTTCGCAGTATTGAGTAAGATGGGATTTGGGCCTAACTTCATTCAGTGGGTACGTCTGCTATACACCGAACCCCTGGCGCAGATAGTGGTAAATAATAAAAAATCGACGGTCTTTCCATTGGAACGTGGGACAAGACAAGGATGCCCGCTGTCTCCTTTGCTCTTCGCCTTGTCCTTGGAACCCCTTGCAGCCTGGATCCGTAGGGACCCTGTCATCCGTGGCCTGAAATGGGCAGATAGTTGGGAAGACCGTATTTCTCTTTATGCAGATGACATTCTGTTATATCTGGCATCCCCCAAAGCATCAATCCATAGGGTTCTCAACATATTCGCAACATTCGGCAAATATTCCGGATACACTATAAACTGGAGTAAATCCATATTATATGTCCTTCACGGACAGCCTCCATTCCTGCCTAGGGATTGTACCATGCAGGAGGCAAAAGACGGATTTCGATACCTGGGGATCTACATTACAGCGGATCATAATGCTAGCTACGAACATAATCTGCTCCCCCCACTACAGCGACTAAAACGCGATGTTGCGAACTGGAAAACGCTTCCTCTGTCGTTGTTGGGTAGAGCGGCATTATTCAAAATGATGTCACTGCCACGCTTCCTCTATGCCCTCCAAAATTTTCCAAACTCAGTTCCTGCGAAATACTTTAAAGAAGTAGAAAGTGTTCAGAGGGAGTTGCTTTGGGAGGGACGTCCCCGTATAGCCTTTTCAAAACTAGTGAGGGGTTGGTATGATGGAGGTATTGGACTCCCTGATATTAAAAAATACTATTGGGCGGCTCACTTGGCTGCCATCAACCACTGCACATACCGCCACTGGGAGGACCCGGGCTATAGAATGGACAAATGGCTACTGCCAGGTGGCAATTTTAATATGGCCCTGTACTCAAACCCTAAAAAATTTTCCCTGACCGGACCGACTAGACACTCGGTACAAGTGTGGCACGCCGCCACTAGAAGCATGGGCTGGGGACTGAAACTTACGCAGGCCACTCCCCTGTGGGATACCGAACAACTGGGCACACTGAGGAAAACAAAGGGATTCGACAGATGGGATATGATCGGAATCTCAAGAATAGGCGATCTATGGAAAGGGGGTGGAGTCATAACATTTGCTGCTCTCCAACAGGAATATGAGATGGCTGACTCGGAACGCTACAGATAATCACAGGTGAGACACGCACTGACATCGCAAATACCGAATGGTGAGACCCTCCCGGAGGCCTCTCCCCTGGAGGATAGACTCCTCGACGGATACATGCAAACAAAAACAGTATCACTAACATATGAAAAGTTGATCAATAATGCCCCGGACCTACTTGAAACGCTTTGAATGCACTGGGAAAGAGACATCTTGAAACTAGACGAAGAAGAGTGGCAAGAAGCGTTGGCCTCCCCTAAGGAGGTTGCGATCTCCGCTCGCCTGAGACTGGTTCAAATTAAGATCCTTCATAGGGTATATATCACGGGACCAACACTAGCTGAGATGGGTAGAGCAGCTGAAGTGGAGTGTAGGAGATGGTGTGGCCATGAGGGTACGTTCATCCATATACTGTGGGAATGTATACATGTTCGGAAATATTGGGCAGGCATCCACCAATGCTTCAGGGAAGTTTTTGGAATAAGTATAGACATAGATGCTAAGAGGAGTCTACTAAATATCTGGGAACCCACGGATCTAAATAGTAAGGGTAAACAGTGGGCGACACTGGGTTTGATGGTAGCTAAACGGACCGTGGCCATGTTATGGGGTGCTAGTGCAGCTCTCACAGTGGCAGAATGGAAAACAGACATGGACTGGTGTATGATGCGAGAAAAAACTGTCTATGTTGGAGAGGCTGCCCCAAAAAATGGACGCAGGTGTGGGGCAAATGGAACGAATACCGAGGTAATATCGGTGTCCCGCCCAATGTCCCCTCTCCTTCAGAACCATGTACACCATAAGAAATGTAATGTAAAATGCTGTTTTGGAATGTGTCACTGACCTCTGTAAAATGGTATTTGTCAGGTCAAATATTACTGTACTCAATGACGATAGTAAACGTCGCATTTAAGTTGTTAATAAAAAAAGATTTATAAAAGAAAACACTGTGTATGTCTATTATAAAATAACTGCCAGGAGAGGTAGATTGGCAGCACACACAGACAGCAAATATACCGGAAGGAAAGTTAAACAAGCATTGGCAATGTCAATAGGTGTGGTTTTAAAGGAATGTTGTATGTTAATGTAAAATGCAAAAAGCTGTAAAGGAGGTGGTTGATTTAGTTGAAAAGCTTTTTACTGTAGGACAGGGTACTCAATAGACTTGGCCTATGTCTTCATTTCGCAATTCATTGTTTATACTTGTTACATGCTTTACAAAACATCAAAAAGGATAAACCCTCTTCTTTTACATCAATCAATTGTACCACATTAATAACACAAAAAAACTGAAAACGATGACGTTATCAATCAATTGTACCACATTAATAAAACAAAAAGGCAAAAGACGATGACATTGTATTCAAACTCAAATGGTGACATTTATACATACAAGAATGTGTTATATCTTATATGCGAACACACAAACTGTGTTATGTCTTGAATACGAACGCACAAAATGAAATAAGTTATTTTTTAAACCAGTCCAGAACTCTTAAAACCGAAGGGATTAAGTCATGGCTGCTCAAGGGAAGCAAAACCCTTTCGGTACTGGCACCTGGGTTCCAATATCATCTAATATGGATGGATTATTGTTCATATAGTCTATTTTACACTATCCATACTGATGTCTGAATTAGTGGGGTCCCAGATGGTTCTCGCCAACGTGTTTTGAACCACAAATGGCTGGGGGTTCTCTTCAGGGTTATGGGCTAGTGATTGCTTGTGTGTATCTTATATCATCAGAAAAGGAGGAAGGGGAGGGGGACGGGCTGCTCCCAATAATAGTTCTGGTGTCAACTTGAGAAGCTTCTTAGATTTTTGTCGGTGCGTTGCAGAATTACTTTAGAGTCCAAAACTTAGAACGTTAAACTTCGTGAGCCACTGATGCCTCCATCTTCATCCTAGGACTGTTGGTGTTTCAAGTCTATTGAATACCTTGTCCTACACTAAAACCTTTTTCAACTAAATCAACCACCTCCTTTACAGTTGTTTTGCAATTTGCTAGAGGTCCATGGTGGTTGCTTTCAAGGGCCCAACCCCTGAAAGTTTCGAGTATGTTAATGTGAAGCGTTACATGTAACTAAGATGGGAATGGATGTGTATTTGTGTGAAAGCAAAGAACTGTAGAATAATACTGGTGTAGGTGAAAAGGTCAGGTGACAGTTGCACAGTTGCAGGCCTAAATATCCATATAGGTTAATGACTGTCCTATTCCCATCTGTGCTTCTGCCAGAGAAAAACACCATAAATTATCTATTTATCTAAGACATTTTAATAGCATTACAATATCATATGTGTGCCCCTGGAAGTTCAAGCTCAGGCTGCTGGATAAATAAACAAAATGATCACAGCTGTTTGGGACGGAGCACTTTTTTGTGGAAGCACAAAGATAACATACTCCTGGTTCCCAACATGTGGGCAGAGCCAAAGCCCCTCTCTAGTGATGTTTTGATGTTGATTTAAACGATACCAATGCTTATAAGGGTGCACTCGCATACACGAACGAAATTGCATCACTATTATCAAATTCGCCCATCATGAACTCTCCATCAACCCCGACTCAGAAATGCGTGATCAGGCAGGCTCTGCAATGTAGGCCTGCGGTAACTGATTGATAGGTCATAGGTCGGGTGACACGTAGCCCGCAGATAAATGCGAGAACCTCTGGTCCATCCCCAGATAAGAGCAGCGTCACCACAATGGTTTAGGGATATTGGCCCCAATAAAGCACAAATGGCCAGAGGGGTGCCCGTATTCCTGAAAACACCATAAAGTCAGATGCCACATGGAGTTAGGAACAAGCAGCCAACAAGGAAACAGCCCACACAGTACACGCAGTGATCATGCGCCCCTCGTGCTGGAGATCTGGACACATTACCCACTGGGCCACATTGTGTCCACGTAAGGTCGAGGCCCACCTGCATTTGTTATCAGGGACCTTACATTTACGACTCCACAGACAAGGCCCGCATTCTTCTACCAAACAAGGATCGTCTGATGTACTTTTATGACAACCAAAACTGTATAAAACTCACTTTGAGACAGTTCTCAGACCCATTTCTGTAAGCTGTACTCCCAGCCGAAGTGTTTAATTAATCCAACTGTTCCTGTTTTGCCAAACACCTGTTGTCTTTTGTTTTTTCAAGGTAAATTTATATTCAAGCAACATTTTGATGAGCCAGCCAGTAGAGATTGGTACCTCAAGCCCGACTGCAGCTCAAGGAAAGGGATCCCGCCCAGAAGGATTCACAGCTGTGCAGCAAGGAAGGTGGGCAGGTGCCGCAATCAATTGCAAGTTCTGATGAGTACACGGGCGGAGTCACGTCCTGAAGCCGCCGTCAGAGGGTAAGAGACCACTTCTGATCATTAGTCAGCATTTGGCATATGGCAAACTAGGAAGAAGCATAAAAATGTAACCTGAGCGCCCTGCTTCTGACAGAAATCTGGCACCTATTTTATGTGCCCGAACTAAGAAGTCACAAGGAGGCCTCGGAGGTGTTACTGCGGAGGTCACCTTTTTTCGATAGTCTGCACGAAGGGTGAATTGGCTGCCGCTTGGACCGCTGGGTGTGACACAGATGGTACACTTGTCCCTGGGTGTGATACAGGGTTGAGGCCTCACCACTTGGACCACTGTGTGTGATGCAGATGGTACGCATGGGCCCTGGGTGTGATATAGGGCCAAGATCGCAATCTTAATTTTTAGTCTAAAAGGGTTTTCTCAGTACTGCAGGATCTCTTAAACACTGTTGGTATCTGAAAGAAGTGAGAGGTGTTGTTCGCTTGGACCGCTGGGCGTGACACAGATGGTACGTTAAGCCCCTGGGTGTGAAACGGAGTGCAATTTGGATGTTAGGGAAAGATTTCGATCTGGGAGATCAGGTGTAGCTTGTTTTTGGCCAAGAAAGAGCTGTGGTTCTTTGAGTTATTCCTTTTCTCCATGAAAACATTGTCGCTTTGTTTGTCCCGGAGCCGATATTGATGGATTATCTGACTCAATTAGTCAGGTGTACCGAGCATGGCTCCCCCTGGTCACAGGACAGCATGCGCTAGGAGCAGGCTAAAGTATTTTTGACAAAGTCATCACTTTTTCTCTCTCAGTTCTTTGCTTATTGTAGTTTTTAAATTGATGCAAGGTATTTGATTTTGTGATGATTTGATGCAGTGGTGCCGGTAGATTAACGCAGCTGTATTTTGCATGAATATTGTGTTTTGTCGATGTCTTAATGTGCTATATGAAGGTGTTGCTATTTTCACAATCGTTATTTCATATCACAGTAAGTCTGCTATTTGTTACCAATTTAACAATAACACTTTCTTCCAGGTTGAGACCCTTCATATGCATTGCTATTTTGTGTTTGTGAAATGTACATATTGATGCATCTGTACATAGTGTTGAGCTCATAATAGGTAGTTAGGACCAGCAATATTTTCCCCACAACCAGAGTAGAACTTAAAAATTCCCAAGAACCCCAGGAAAACTAGGATGTGTCTGTCCCTTAAAAAGTACCCTACCTATCATGGAGTTGCCACTAAAACACATGCAAACCAGGTTCTCCACACAGGCAAAAACACTTAACAAGTATTGCCACAATGGCACGCAGACACTAAGGCACACAGTTTTCCCTGGCCAGAAGAGAGAACGTTCGCCAGCAACATAATTGAACACATGAGGACACATACACGGACGGACCAAATATGCAGGACAAAAGGGCAAGAGAGAGGCACTATTAGAACTGTGGGCCATCCTTGAGGAGGCCCAGACCGATAATCCTACCCTACAGACAATAAGTAAAGCGTCCGCACCTGCCCCGACATATGTAGGTATGGAGGTGCTCTTCCCGATGCCAACCACCCCCGCATTAGGATACATAAACCCACCAGTTGAGGGTGTCTGAGGATCCCCTACCGAACAATGGACTGTTAGGTCTAGACACAAGGGCCTAACAGGCCGGCAGGCATGGCCCCAGTCCATTGCTAGGGCTCCCCAAAACTCAAAACCTCATCCGTCACGTTCAGCCCATCAAACCCCAGCAGCGCGAAGAACGCACACTCCCACCAGGTCAAGTGAATATTTCGGGTTAACAGGGAGAATCATAGCCATTCTGGACAATGATATGACTAGAGGGGGTGAGGAACGGTGTTCCCATCCTCCGGGATCCAACTACGAGGTGGGAGCCACAGGGTTTGCTCAGGTAGCCAAAGAAATGACGAGTAGAGAGTTTGAAGGCAAGTTCAGACCAAAAAGAACCGCGCACAGCTCAGACCAAAGGAGACAATCTAGGTGGGATTTAGAGGAAAGGAGTGTACTAATGAGAGAGCGAGAGAGCCGCGCCATAGAAGATCAGCCAGAACGCAAAGCAGCATGCCCTCCTCCTGAGGAGAGCAGGGGTAGGCACAGAGCACAATTCAAGGAAGAGTCTGAGGCAGAACTAGATGAGAGGCTTCTGGATGGGTCCCGAGCCTCCCCAGATCATCAGTGTAGGAGAGGGGCTGACCAGGAAATCAGAAACCAAGGTAGCTTGGTGCAAACTCAACTAAGACATAGAAGTAGGATGGCACCTTTGCGTGCACATGAGGGGAGCAGCTACGAAGAAGTCCGCTGCTTCCCTCGAATGCGCGAAACAGATACACTGACCCCACAGGAGACAGTGGCCCGAGAGGAAAGCGAGATCTTCGCATGGCCATTTTGCCACCTGCTAGCCTGCTGGGCCGAGGGAAAGGACCATTGTGATAGGCCCTGGCCGGAGGAGGGATCCTTCAAACCAGAGGACATGGCTGGTGCGGGAGACTGCATCTGGCATGGAGGGGGCGACGCCAAGTGGAACTTCCCCTAAATGCAGGATTACTTAAAAAGATGGTAATGCTGTGTTAGGGAAAAACCAGTGGAGCTCCCACATGCCAACATGTACCTACTACTTAAGAAGGGCACGTCTGGGACCATCTATGTGCCCTGGGCTCAGATGGATAAAGAAGGGTTAAAGACCAAATTGCCACCCTTGCTGGATGGAGCAGGGAAATGGATCTCATGTTTTGAGAGGAACATCGTGGGAGTAAATCTAGCGAGAGGCAATGTTAAAAGTCTTCTAAGCGGCTCCATTGGAAAACAGACTAACAAGGTGTTCACCCGAGCTCGCATCCCAGCAGTCACACTGACAAATACCGAGCATGATGGGGCAACATTCAATTCGTACAAGCACTAAATCTAGATGGCCCTGAGGGGAATGTTCCCTGACTGCCCAGATGTAGGAGGGTTGATGGCTGAAACTATGAAACCTGGGGAGACCATAACTGAGTTTCTGGATAGAATGAGGGAATGATGGGGACAAGAGACAGCCAAGGACTGACACGGGCCCACAAGTCGTGTTCTTTTATAACATCCTCAAAAAGGGACAACCCACAAAGATACAGAGTGGTTTGGAAAGCACAGTAGGGTTAGATACCAAACCCGGGCAGGAGATACAGGCCCACATATTGCACTATTACAAATCGAAACAAGAGAAGGATAGGGAGAAACAAGAGTAAACCCGTAATGAGACTAAGTTCATCCAACACAGGTTGAAAAATACCACCCTCGAGGGGACCGCATTGGCCGCGAGCATACAAATAACACCAGTCTTGAAGGGGACTCCACCGCAAAACCCCAGAGGGTTTCAACCTAACTACAATGGCAGGAGTCAGGGAGGGTGGCAACAGCCAGATCTCAGAGAATGGTACTATTGCCACAGGATGGGCCACATGGCTGATTGATGCCAGCTAAAAGCAAAGAGGTCAATAGACATGGGTCAGTCCCTGCAAAACCTGGATCCACAAGACCAAAGACAGGGGGACCCGAACCAACCATACACACAGCCTCAGGGAAGTCAGCCAGCTACCACACCACTGCAACAGGGAGCAGGTAGTTGGGCAAACGCATGGCAACAGCAACAGCAGACAGGGAACCCAGCCCAGACAGGGAACCCAGCCCAGAAGGGACCGGGGCCACAACCACAGCAGGCAGGGGTAACTGTCTGCAGGGGCAATGCCTTCGTGTAAACGCAGAACTCAACTATGCAGTAAGTTAGAACCCCCAATAACAAATGTTCCATTTCATGCGCACCTCACAATTCACTGTACTAAAATTCAAAAGAAGGGCCAATGAGACAATATCAAGAATTCAAGCCTTTCCGTGCGTTCAGGAAATTCAGGGCTTCTGGACGTGGTTTGTCGTTTGGGTATCCTCACTAGAGTCAGCCATTCTGGGTGCCCCCGGGAGCCTAGGCTACACTCCGCTGCTGATCCCCCAGGGTGGGGATGACGGACCACACCCCAGGGGGATGGCAGTCTGATGAGGGGGGAGCAGCGTGGCTCCCATCCAGTCATTAAAAGCAGGCACCCAGGCCCCCGCACCCACAAGTCAATTGGGACTGGTTCCAATAACCAAATCGAAAGGACTCCATTCTCAGGCCCCCAGCCCGGGACCAAAATTCTTTCATGGCATGAGGTTCCAACCAAACCCCAAAAGTTAGCAGCCTCCAGCCAATTGAGGCCCCCTTTAAGTTCCAAAACGAAGCTGTCCTCCAGTTTTGGGATCCATCCCGCACGCTCGGGATAGTGAAGACCCCATCACCTCTACCGCATAGGATCCAACAAGTTGCGAGGTGCCGCGGGCCGCCGAGTCAGTTGGAAGCAAAAGGAACAACTGATGGACGGAATGCTGAACAATGCAAACATTCAACCCCAGTCACAAAGATCTGGGTTTAATCCATCGTTCTTTTGCTCACAATGTCACCCAAGTTTTGACCCAGCCATTTGCAAATCAGCCTTGACCCTGCTCCTCATGGGAACAGTCCAGCTCAAACTGCCATGCCAGGTCTTCCCTGGACTGGAAGCAAGCATCCTGGGAACCGGTTTCGCTGCATCACCCCTCATCAGCAAAGCTAGCTGGAATCCAGTGGTGCAGTGAGCACTGGACCCACGTCTGGGCATACCCTTATGGCGACAAAAGCAAAAGAGACAACTGATGGACGGAAGGCTGAACAATGCAAACATTCACCCCCAGTCACAAAGATCTGGGTTTAATCCATCATTCTTTTGCTCACCACGCCACCACAGTTTGGACCCAGCCATATGCAAATCAGTGTTGACCCAGCTCCTCATGGGAACAGTCCAGCCTGAACTGCAAAGCCAGGTCCTCCCTGGACCGGAACAAGCATCCTGGGACCAGTTTCGGGGCATCACCCCTCATCAGCCAGGCTAGCTTGAATCCAGTGGCTCAGTGAGCACGGGACCCACGTCTGGGCATACCATTCCTACTTAGAGGGACAAAAGTAAAAGGAACAATTGATGGACGGAATGCTGAACAATGCAAACATTCAACCCCAGTCACAAAGATTTGGGTTCAATCCATCGTTCTTCTGCTCACCACGCCACCCCAATTTGGAACCAGTCATATGCAAATCAGTCTTCTAGACTGGACTATGCGAATGTTCTTTACCTTGGCCTTCCAGAATATCTGCTCAAGGTTCTACAGGTGGCACAGAATGCCGCCGCTAGAGCCATTCTCAGGCTTAAAGCTAGAACTCACATGTCCCCTCACATCAGAGCACTCCACTGGCTCCCGGTAAAGAAGAGAATCCGATTTAAAGCGCTGGTACTTTTCTTTAAAGCTCTGCACGGAAAGGGGGCCAAGTACCTCTGTAGAAGGATTGCCCACTATGTTCCTTCTAGAACTCTGAGATCATCTTCGATGAACCTGGCCAGGGTCCCTAGAATTTTTCGCGTTCGGGCCGGAGGCGCCTCGTTTGGGCTCCTTGGGGCTCAGGCCTGGAATGCGCTCCCCGCTTCACTGAGAGCGGTGACAGACTTAGTCACTTTTAGGAAACGCCTCAAAACTTTGCTTTTTAATTATTAACTGTGAGTAATGTGCCCGCGCCCTTTGGTCTTCCCTTCTTTCCCTCCCTTTCTGCATGTGTAGTTAATCGGGGGGGTCTTTCTCAGTGGCCTATGAATGCGCTGGGACACTCTTTTTGAGTAGCTGCGCGCTATATAAGTGCCTTTATATTCATATTCATATTCTTGACCTTGCTCCTCATGGTAGCAGTCCAGCCCGAACTGCCAAGCCAGGTCCTCCCTGGACTGGAAACAAGCATCCTAGGACTGGTTTTGGGGCATCACCCCTCATCAGCCAGGCTAGCTTGAATCCAGTGGCGCAGTGAGCATGGGACCCACATCTAGGCATACCCTTTCCACTTAGGGCGACAGAGTCAGTCGGGAAGGCAGGTCTGCTCGAACAGCCAACTATCACTTCATTGGACGAATTTTGACTAATTCTTGACCTTAGATTTGAAACTGGGCACTGGTGGGGCATCTTTAAATGTCCTGCCCCCTCTTGTGTCCCTCTAATGCTAGAAAAAACAGAACCTGCACTCTCAACCTGGAAACTGGGATGTTGTTCCTGTATACCTGTCATGTTTTACTTACTCTTGCATTCTCTAAGAGTATCTGCTTTTTCCAGGATGGTGTGTTTCTGAAGTTTTTTTTTCATGCAACATATTACTCATGCATTGAGCGTAGCGTTAAAAGAGTTCTTCCTATGTAGCTGTTTGAGTTCAGGTTGCAGGTGTGCCGCAATTGAGAGCTGTGGAGTTTAGGCCGAGCGTAGTGTGAATTAATCACACTCTCTGTCAGTGGGTCATAAAGGGGTTCAGAATACATGCACATCTAAGACTCGATTAAAAAAAAATTCTCACAACGCAGCAAGACAACTTTCTGCACTGCGTGAAAGGAATAGGGCAGGAATGCGCCATATCTATCAATATATGGCACATTCCGGTCCTCTGCCTGCGCAGGCACACAATCTGCAACCTAGCACCAAATGCAGGCACCCTTGCGCCATGGAGCAAGGACGCCTGTATTACAGGCAGGGTTGTTTTTGTGCAGGACGGTACAGCTTCCTGCACATAAACATCAATTTACTGAGGCTTTTTCCTCTTTCTAAGTGTGCTGCAGAAAGGAGGAGATAAAAAGATGTTTCTCCTCATTGCACCCCAGTGGGAAGGAATACAATTCTGACGCATTCCCAAGTTTACCAGTGATGGTAAATCTGGGAATGCTTCAGAATACATGGGTGGATGTGGGGGAACACCCATGCTCCACCATGTAACACCCCCACCATGCACAACAACGCAAGGCAGAGACTGCTGCTGGCTTGCGTTACTCCAGATTTACCAAGCCACACAAGGAGGCCTTTGCATGACTTGGTAAATCTCATTTTAGGTTCTGCTTTGCCCTCCGTCCCCTTGCGTGGTACAAGGGTGACTCAAAACCTTAATAATCTGGGCCCTAATCCTTGGTCTTTCTGCAGAACAGACAGAGCGATGGTCATGTGTGCCAATTGTAATTGTGATTACATGCAAAAATGTGCGAAAAAGTACAAAGCATTCAAATATTGGCATGGTGAAAGTTAAAGAAAATGCAGTGCATACAGGTTTAGTGGGTGCACTGCACTGTGGGTAAAGTGAAGGAGAAGCAAGATGGTACATGCAGCAAAGAGTGAAAGGAGGGAGCTGAAGAGGAAAGAAGTGAGATGTGAGATATGCAGATTCAGTTTTTCAGAAAGATATTAGGATAAAAATAGTGTAAATATCTAACATACTAACAGAGAGACTGCAGAAGAGACTGGGGTGAATAGGAGAACAGGAGTGATTGAGAGACTTTGAAGACCTTGTATCTTTTACAATCAAAGTGTGTGTGTGTAGGTGTGTGTGTGTGTGTGTGTAGGTGTGTGTGTGTGCGTGTGTGTGTGTGTGTGTGTGTGCGCGCTCACATGTGTATTCACTGAAAAAAGCAAAGGTTAATGGGACGTTATAGCTGATTGAAAATGTCACTTAAAATATACCATTTTAAACAAACAAAACCTCTGAATAGTTATCTCAAGTAACTATAACATGTGGGCTAAAGCAACTATATTTTGTGCCCCTAATTTGGCTGTAGTTGTGTCTAATTTTCCTATGGAAATTTCACATGTAAAATGCATTTTGGGACCCCCCCCCACACTTTATTTGGCCCCCGCTCGACAGATCAACCTAAAACTTTCAAGCAGGGAGCTGAGGTGAATTACCTTTTCTTTGGGAAAGTTTTATGAAAATTCATCAAACAGCACCAAAGTTATAAGCAAAACACAAAATGCTTTGCTCTATGAAAACGTGGTCCTAACTATAACTACCCTGTGATGAAAGTAATATATATATATATATATAAATATTTATATATATAACCGGCATTGAGGAAGACGAGTAGCTAAAATGCGTCTGCTGAGGCACTTCTAGTACATCAATTTGACACCGCTGTACTACCATCTCTGGTGGATTAATAAACTCGCAGGTTGTGTATCTGAGCTGTGTTGGAGCCCATTTTTTTTAACAGAAGTGGGAGTTGGACAATGATATATATAAATATATACATATATATATATATACAGAAGACAAACCCCTGCGTGTACAGCAAAGATCCACGAGCCACACCAACCGTAAGTGTTGATCAAGTTTGTTTATTCAGGCAGA